>JAQFXP010001376.1:0-19675 GCA_034693685.1 Belba bartosi
ACTAATAATTACTAATTAATATTAGAGTTTAATATAAACTACTTTCTAATAATTGATCTACGAATTGTTTTGATAAGCTCAAGTAATTTTTATCTATTATTAAAAATTAATCTATAAGTTAATTTGAGTTAATATATGTTCCGGGGGTTGTTTTTTAGTTTTGCCCGAAATAAAAAGTTCCTGATTATAATAGTCTTAAAAAATAAAATTTCAAAAAGCTACGTTAATAAATAAAACTAATTTATATTATCTAAATTTCAAAGTAATTTTTTATTTTGTCTAATAAAAAATGTTAGGTATTTATATTAGAAATAAAACGTGTAAGATGATTATATATTGAAATTTTTTGATGTAACAAGATTTATGTGAAATATTTTTATTTATACAACAATAAAAATCTAATTAAAATTTTGAACTCTAACTAATTGAGACACTAATAATAATAAATGAAAAAAGTGGTTAAATATATTTATGTTTTAATATATGAAATATGCGAATCAACATTTACTCTAAAATGTGTCCGACTCATTTAGACAATTAACAACGAATAAAATATTTAATAACCTAAAATGTTTTTGCCTTTTACTGGTTTATTGTAAATCCCGCTTAAAGCAAATAAATTTGACAAAACTGAGTTATTTACTGTATTCTGATTAAACTTTACAATCAAACACATTATTAAACTTTAAGCTTATCTTTTAAGTAGCGGTAAAAAAATTTGTTCTGATATTCATTAAGATTCTTCATAAATGAATTGAATTCTTGGCATTCAATCACTTTTTTCACATCAATACAACATTCATTGAGTTTAGCCAACACATCAGCACAAGTAGGTCTTAATCTATAAAAATTAGTATACATTGATAAAATAACCTTGATTAAATTGTCGAATTCTTGCTTTATATCATCAGTATAATTTAATCCCAAATTTGAACTAAAATAAAAAATTTAAAATTTACATTTTATTATTATTAAACATTTTTAGGTAAATAAAAATAATACAAACTTGTTAAAATCAAAGTCAAACAATTCCTGTGCAATAATACTTATACTGAAGACATCGACTTTTGGATTATATTTTCTACTTTTAGCTTCCGGTGCCATATATTTATAAGTTCCCAAACCTTCCGTAAGAGTCATAGAATTTGTGTCGTATTTTCGGGTTAACCCAAAGTCACATAATTTCAAATACTTTCCGTTCGTATTGTTGTACGAAATCAATACATTCGCGGGTTTGAGGTCTCTGTGTATTACCGGTGGCTCTGATTCGTGTAAATACTTAACGCATTCCAACAGTTCTTTAAACAATTCACACGATATGTAGTATTCGATTGCATTCATTGGTTCCGATAATTGTCGGCCAAATGCTTCGGCTTTTGATTTGATTATAGATTTCAAGTCATCCGAACATAACTCCATTTGAATGTAAAGACAATTATTATTCTCAACCCATGAGGTCTCGTAATTGACTACACAATTGCAGTTAATTTTCATTAGATGCAAATAAATGTCAACTTCTTTAAACATATATTTTTTGCTTTTATCGTCTGAAACTAAATTAAAACATTTATTTAATTTATTATATATTTTAAATCTATAATTAATTTAGAAATAACTCACGAGTAAAGTCTAATTTTTTAATTGCAAATAACTCTTTATTTAATTTATTTTTTACTTTAAATACTGATCCATAACTTCCCGAACCTAACCGAGAGATCTCTTCGAAGTGAGTCTCATATCTGCCATCACTTGGAATAACCAATTCTTTTGGTGAAAACAAATCCTTTTCTGTACTTTCAATTAGATCTAACAGAAGAGCCCATTCAGTGATTACGGAGTCTTTACATATCGTTAACTCATTTTTCAATTCAATACTTGAAGTAATAAATGAATCAATATTTTCAGCAAATTGGTCAAGTTTTACAAGGCCAGTTTTCATTATTTCAGCCTTATAATTTTTAAATTCATTTCTAATATTACTTAATTGGTCAAGATTAAATTGCTTAATTAAATTTTTAATTTTTAAATTTTGTTTTAAATGCCAATTCATTAATGATTTTTGTTCACTTTTAAATAGATTTAACATGTGTAAATTAAAATCAATGGTCATATAAGTAATTTGAATCACATTTGCGTAAAAGTCAACAAAATTTTTGTAAATTGTTTTTTTAATTTTGTTTCCGTTAAGTACATAAATTAAACCATTTATACAAGCACATATTTTGTCAACTCTTGTTGTATTGCTTGAACACATTGTAACTGATTTTTCCAAATTAATTCCTGTTTTTAACTCTGTAGGTAATAATTGGCATTTTTGCTTGTTTAAATCATCTAGATATTTTCCACAATAGTAAATTAGACTCTCTTTTGACAAGAAATATGTGTTTTCTGATCCGGCACAAATTTTCGAAATGTTATTTAGATTAATTAATTTTGGTACAAAAATTTTTGTGTATATTCGATGACCCAATTGGTGAAACTCATTGTCGCCCCAACTGTAGGCCTGGCCTTCATTGGTCAGTGCATATGAGCTATTATACGAGCAATAAATTGATTGAATTTTATGTTCTGAAAGTAATTCCAATTCAATTGGAGTTGAAATATATTTCTGATCTTTTTTTCCGCAACCGATCTGTCCGTAACTGTTCTGTCCGTAACCCAACCATACACACGACCCGAGGATGTAAGGGTAAGTGTGTGACTCAAACCACAACTTATTTGAATAACTTTAATATTTTTATTTAAAAAATAAGACAACTTTTTCGGTTTAAGATAGTCTTCAGTTCCTTCTATATTACCCAACTCTCCCCAACCAAACACCTGGTTATCCACATTGAGAGCCAATATATATTTGAATCCAATGCAGAATTCCTTAATCTTCTGTTCACACAATTCTAGTATAATTTTCGGTTCATTTACGACATTATCGTCGCCTAAACCCAAACAACCGAAACGATTAGCTCCGAATCCAAACACTTTGTCGTCGTTTGTAATAAATATTATATTTTTCTTTAACTCTTCGCCAAATATATGAAAAATTTTAATATTATTTTTCAAATCATTTGAAATTTTGTCACAAATTTCAAATTTATCTAAAATTGACATTTTCGTTGACATATTTTTCAGCAATTAACAATTTATTTTTTATAGTTAGTTAACACACTTTAAACTTGACTATAAATAATACATTTATTAATTATTTTAAACTACATACAATTTTTCAATATATTGTAAAATTTAATAATAATTATTTTTAGCATTTACTTTTATATGTTATTTTTTATTAGTTTGTGATTGTAAAATGTAGATTGTTACCGGTAATTAAATTACAGAAGATAACATTCAAATAAATAAGAATATCAAGATCTATATAGCCAAAATACTTTGTAATTTTAAAAATATATTACTGTAATTAAATTTTTAATTAAGATTTATGCATTAATTGTTTTTAATTTACTATATTTTCTTTTTTATAATCTTTTAGATTTTGGAAAAAATTAAATATTAGCTATTTGTAAAACATTAAATAATTTAACATATTTAACCTTCTATATAGAATGCTTGTGCTAAACTAATAAAAATTTATTTGCTAACTAGAATTTACTGTTAATATTTTATTGCAATTAACATATTTAAATCTAATCATTAAAAAAAATTTCATCCAGATAAATATTTCACTTATTTTTATATTATAATTAATAAAACTCAATTGCTTCCGATGAGTCACACTAATTTTATTATTATATTATTAATTCCGGTAGTGACAAAAAATTATGATAATGGATTTACAGCTACTAATTAATAATTATAAACATTTTTAAATTATTTAATTTTTTTAAACTTTTATTAATTTACTTTTAATTTTAAAATATTTTATTTAATCTTAATAAAAAAACAATGTCTATCACTAACCAGCTATTTACTAATGCCTGCGCATAGATAAACACATTCCAAACATATTGTGATAAGATAAGAAATAAATTATATAATATTGCAAATATTATATTAAAAATTCATTTAAAGTATGAAATATTTTAATTAATTTATTATTTTTACTAAAAAATCTAAAATATAATAATAATGAATTAGTAATTTTTAAAAAATTACTTAAAAATTTATAATATTATATTATATGATAAAACCTAAAACATTTTATTATGCCTTTATATATATATATATATATTTTAGTCAAAAATCTAACTGGAGCATAAATGTCAATTTTTTAAAAATAATAAAGTTTTTTTTGCTTATCTTTCTTATTCGACTTTAATTTAGAATATTGTACAAGTATAAGTATGTTGTTTGATAAGAAGTACAAGCTTATTTTATTGATGTATTTTAAGCTTATCTAATAAATAGTTAGAATAAAATAAATTTTCATAATTCTTAAGTATATCTATAATTGAATCAAAGTCTTGACATTCAATCACTTTGTTTGTATCAATAGCCCATTTATTGACTTTAGTCAACACATCAGCACAAGTAGGTCTCAGCAGATAGTTAGGGCAGAGAATCATTGAAAATAATATTTTTTCGAGAGCTGTCATCAAATTTTGAATATAATCGCAATTATTTAGTTGTGATTTTAATCTAAAAATTAAAAAAATTATTGCATTAAATAAATAAAAATTAAAAAAAAATAAATATATAAATACTAACGAATTAAATTCAATGTCAAACAAATCTAATCCAATAATTCCCAGACTATAGACATCGGCTTTTAGGTCATATCGGTGTCCGCGACTCACTTCCGGTGCCATATATTTAGTAATTCCGACTCCAGTTGTGTTGTATTCTGATATCATCTGATGAGTTGTGGTTAACCCAAAGTCACATAATTTCAAATACTTTCCGTTCGTATTGTTGTACGAAATCAATACATTCGCGGGTTTGAGGTCTCTGTGTATTACCGGTGGCTCTGATTCGTGTAAATACTTAACGCATTCCAACAGTTCTTTAAACAATTCACACGATATGTAGTATTCGATTGCATTCATTGGTTCCGATAATTGTCGGCCAAATGCTTCGGCTTTTGATTTGATTATAGATTTCAAGTCATCCGAACATAACTCCATTTGAATGTAAATACAGTTATTATTCTCAATCCAAGAGGTTTTATAATCGACAATACAATCTCCTCTTAGTTTAATTAGGTTTTGCACTTCCTTATTTAGAAACTTGATTTGTTTTTTGTCTAAATCTAAATTAATAAAAATTTAAAAATATTTTTTATTTGTTTTTTTATTAAAAATTATATTATAAAAATTAAATTTTTTATAATTTTTATAATTAACATACCAGTATAGTTTAATTTTTTAACTGCAAATAAATTGTTGCAAAATTTATTGCGAACTTTAAATACGGATCCAAAAGCGCCAAGACCGATTTTATGTAATTCTTCGAATTGAGTCTCATATCTGCCATTACTTGGAATAACCAATTCTTTCGGTGAAAACAAATCCTTTTCTGTACTTTCGATTAGATCTGACAGTAGATCCAACTTTTTGATTACAACATTTTTATAAATATTATATTGGTAAATTACTTCAGGATATAAATTATTATGCTGACCAATTTTATCTTCATCTAGACTCAGTCTAAACGTTTTAATTTGTTCGACTAAATTAATTTTAAATGTTTTAAACTTATTTCGCAAAACATATAATTTGTCATGATCAATTGTCTCAACAAAAAATAGCTTTCTGATTTCAATTCTTTTATTGTGATTCCATTTTAAGAAAGATCTTTCTTTATTTAAAATTAAATTTGACATGAGAACATTTTCAATTTTTTTACGTGGGATCTTGGTTAAGGCTTTTAGTTCGGCATACATGTTATTTATTTGAATTTGTTTAGCTGAAATTTCATTACTTAAAAAGAAGAAAGGGTTTGGCGGAAGATCGAAAAAAATGCTTATTTTTTAAAATCATTTAAATTATAATAAAAGCTTATGATATAATTTTAAAATGTGCAAAAAAAAATTCTGTAATTGAAAAATTAAAAAACTTATGCGCATTCAAAAATACAATATCTTCTTACAGTTTATGAATTTCAAACTTAGTTTACAGACAAACTAAATGAGATATTTTAATTATTTATTCACTAACACATACATATATCAAAGCAGTATTAATAATTAAATAAAAAATTTATATAAACAAAATGTTTGTAATAGAAAATGAAAATTAAAATATTTAAATGCAAAATTGGAAATTTTGGCATGGCGATTTGCAACTTTTGTTTTATATTTTTTATGAAAGTCTATAATCTATATTATTTATTTTAAAAAAATTTGGCAAATCGCCATGCCAAAGTCTCCAATTTTGCATTTAAATATTTTAATTATTATTTTCTATTATAAAAATTTTGTTTATATAAATATTTTATTTAATTATCAATTTTGCTTTGATATATGTATGTGATAGTAAAAAATAATTAAAATAACTCATTTAGTTTGTCTGTAAATTAAGATTGGAATTTTAAAACTGTAAGAAGATATTTAATTTTTTAATGCTTTATTTGCAAATTTTTTTTGCACATTTCCTTATTATATCATATGCTTTTATCATGATTTAAATGATTTTTAAAAATAAGCACTTTTTTCAATCTTCCGCCAACTCCTTTAAGTTAACATGATATAATAATTTTTAAAATAAAACCTTTAGAATATGCAATGTTATTGAATGTATAAGTTATTATAACAATACATACATTGATTACTATTTTAGCCATAACTCCATTCTTGTCCTGATTTACGTCTATAACTTCTTTGTTTTGAAGAATTGCTTTGATTTCTGGCTTCAAGTCTCTTAAGTCATTCGACATATAGAGCGGCGCCGACCACATCGCCCACATTGCCATTTGGGTCCGACTCTGTTCGTACGACAGACCAAAATCACCCACAACTAACATGTCTATTTTAGAAATTTAAATAAAAATACTAATTAATTTTACCAAAAACAAATTATATAATCGAATTTTTTACCTGGATCACAAAAATGTCCCGGTCCTAAATTGATAAAGTAAAATAAAAATAAATATATAATAAAATAAGACTTTTTTGTTACTTAATTATCGATAAGTTTATAAATATAAGATTATCTAGCTTGTTTGATTATACTGTATATATACGGTACCATTAACTTTAATATACTCTTCATTGTTTTCAGCATAAGAATTGATAATCGAGTTAACGCTATTCCAGGAGTCAATTATGTCGTGGTAATTTCGGAATACGTGACAGGTCTTAGAAATCGCGTCATAATTCGGTTTAATTCCTTTGTCCTTTTGTAATAGCGGCCACTCACATATGAACACAATTGGCCTTCCTGCAATTTTAGCAATATTATTATGCTTAGCTTGTTAATTGTTTAATTTATCTTAAGTAATGATACTATTGAATTATAAACCTAAATAATTTGATAAATGTGATATAATATACAAAAATTATATTTTGCTTAAATTTTAATTTTTATGTATATTTTGTAAAGATAAAAAGTACGTTGTGTAGTGTTTAAACAATAATATATACCTTTATTATTAATAAATTATTAATCGTAATATGTTTTTAATGTCTTGTAACTCATTTACAGTTTGAATACGACTGATTCGATTGTATGAATACCTGATTCGTTGAGCGCTTTACCCATTTTGGGATAGAGATCGTCAAAAAGTTTTGGCTCTGAATGACATCCGTCGAACTTAAATGAGTCGATTCCCCACTCGGCGAATGTCTTTGCATCGATTGCATAATAATTAGTACCATTTCCTCCTTGTGATGGGTAACTGTATAAATAAATAATACAATTTTAAAAACATTGATAAATTAGAGTGCAATGCATACCCGGCACAAGTCGTAGGCCCGACATCGCCATATATTCCTAACTTAAGGCCTTTTGAGTGGATATAATCGGCTAATGCTTTCATACCATTAGGAAAGCGCTCTTTATTGGCGACCAATCTATGGTTAGAGTCTCTACTCATTTCACTCCAACAGTCGTCTATATTGACGTAATTATAACCCAAGTCTTTGAACCCGTCTTTGACCAACCGGTCGGCCATAGTCTTATAGAGCTCTTCATTAATGCAGGCGTTCGGGTATTTCTTACAATCTGTTACACACTGATACCGTTCCCATGACAACCAACCCATCGGTGGTGTTCGGGCCAATCCGTCATCCCGAGCCCACACATTGTTTAATGTAATTAGAGTTAAAATCAAAATAAAGTTGAAATACATTTTGAACTAAACTCTTCTCTTAACAACAACTCGTAATTGTGTTTCAATTCAATGTCTTTATATAACGCTTGAAAAAAATAGAAAGAGGCTATTATCTCAAGTTTTTATACTAGATAATTTAATTGTATTTTAGTCATTGTCGCCATTTAAGCTTAGAAATCTTGTGAAGGCCAAAAAACAAAAAACTTATATGTAAACTTATCTTGATTAATCAATTTTTTAACTAGACTTTAGCACTATAGATTTTTTTAAAATTTTATTACAGTTTGATTTTAAGCGTGACAAGTTATTTAACAATGTGTATTTAGTTAAAATAGAATATTTGAAAGTGATAGATATTTATTTCAGTCACTTTAGATAGATTGAAAAAAGAATAAAGTTCTATTTAATAATGAAAATTTTAATCGGTATTTTGTTCTAAATTTATTTTATCAGGTTGTATAAATTGCTAGTTTTTAAAATAATCTAATCTACTTTGTTATGTATTTATTCATTTTAATTTAAATTATATAATTTATTGTAACAAAAACAAATTTAAATAATTTAATCTAGTTTTCAAGGTAAAAAATTGTTTAATCTATTTGTATATTAAACTAACAAAAAGGATGTCGGAACTTATTTTTTATAATTAAAGGATTCAATAATTATATTCTCACAATGATAAGTGATCTATTCAATAACAGTTTAGATAAAAATTATTCTTCTAACTATAGACAATAATGCACTAGGCTACATTTTGTTTTCAAATTTAAAACTTAAATTACAGACAAATTAAATGAGATATTTTAATTATTTCTTCACTATCACATACAAATATTAAAGAAGAATTAATAATTAAATGAAATGTTTATATAAACAATTATATTGTGACCGGAAATTACATTTAAAATATATAAACACGATTTTCAGATTGTTATAAAAGAGTACCCAGATATAAAGTGGGGTGTATTTACAAGCTGTTTAATTTAGTACAGTTTAGTTAAAAGAAATTTTTGAGTACTCTTTTATAAAAGTAAAATATTTCAAAATTGGCAATTTATTTCTAAAAAATTGCGAATTTTGTAGAAAACTTTTAGCGTTTTATCCAATTACTAATTTTGTTTACAGTAAATATATATATGTTTTAGTGAAAAAATTATTAAAATATCTTATTTAGTTTGTCTGTAAATCAAGTTTGAAATTTGTAAACTGTAAAAAATATTGCATTTTAATCATGAATAACTTTTTAAATAATAAAGTTAGAAAAATATTTTCTGCGTAATCTACTATTATATTATAAGAATTAATCTTGAATTAATCTAGTTAATATGATTTAAAAAAAATAAACATATTTTGCAAACTTCCGACATAGACTTTACATTTTTCTAATAATAACTTTATTATTTTAAAAATAAATATTAAATCGAATTATTCAACAAGAAACAAAATTTAAAATAAATATTTAATTAACAAAAAAGTTCCTAATTAGACAAAACAATAATAATCATAATCTCTAGAATTGTTTACTTTTTTAGGCCGTCTTCTGAACAAAAAATAATAAACTGTAAAAATACATTTCGAGCATGTTATAATCGAAATGCCAAACCACAAATTCACTATGCTAGCTACATAACACAGATATTCCGACAACTGTAACCTTGGACTATGTTTGTACTTGATAATCATTCCGGTCGGCAAATACACCGATAATTCAAACAAGTCTTGATTTTCGGATACGTTTTCGCTATTTTTCCATTTTTCCACAATTTTTATCTCAAAATATTCGTTAAAACAGTTTTGATTTCGACCGCATTTTTTGGTACATATTTCTGACATTGCTTTGTCTAAACTCTTATGATAACTGAACTTTCGTTTTGCAAAATACAGCTTCTCATCGACATCTTCCGGCACCGGTAGGTCCGGATGCCAGCCATTGAAGTGTTTAATAAAATATTTGGTTTTGCATTTGATTATACAATCGGATTGTGATTTATAGCCAATTGTTGTATAGTTTAGACAATTTGTGTCATAAGGCGGTGGTTGTAGTTCTGTTGTCGTCTTCGTGTAAGTCAATGCATAACCTGATTAACAAATGCTTTTAATTTAATTAAAATTTATATTAAAATAAAAAATATTATCTTAATAATTACAATAAAATTTATTTTAAAATAAAACTTGTTAATATAAATAATATAAAAAGTATTATAATTTTATTATTATTATTTTTTGTTTAATTAGAACACTTTAGAACTTAT
Organism: Belba bartosi; assembly: GCA_034693685.1. Taxonomy (NCBI): domain Eukaryota; kingdom Metazoa; phylum Arthropoda; class Arachnida; order Sarcoptiformes; family Damaeidae; genus Belba; species Belba bartosi. The sequence continues at coordinate 10,473 of JAQFXP010001376.1, forward strand.
AAACCAAAAAGCTAAAATAATTACAAATAAATTATTAGTGATGGCGTTTAAAGTACAATAATAAATATAATTTTAAATGAATATAATCAGTTTTCTGACTACTGTATATATTGCAATGTAATGAGCTAGGGTAGCTGACGAAATTTGCATGTTTGAGATAAACTAGATCAGTAGTCTTCAGTTATAAAAGTTCAAAAGTGTTAGTTAGCTTTTTTTACTATTTATTAAACATACAAAAACATGCTAATTGAATTGGCCTGAGATAGGCCTACGAGTCTTTTCAAATATATTGTTTTGTATTTCTTAATAAGCAGTAAAAAAGATAACTAACACTTTTGAACTTTTAATAGTTGGAGACCAGTAAACTAGATCATTAAAAAAGGTATAAAGATTTATTTAAACATGTAATTAAACTTATACAGAATGTATTCAAGAGTTGAGCTCATTATAAGCTCACACTTAACGTTCAAAAACATTTGTCTCGATCATGCAACATTCGTCAGTGTCATCGATCAAAACACATATAGTAGTTATTTAATTATATAGTTTTTAAATATTTTACTACTTTTTATTTTGCTGATTTTTAAAATTATTATTTTGTAAAAATAGATTCTATTTTTATAAAATGTTGATAAAAATCTATTATGCAAAGCAATGAAGTGTAAAATATATTTTAATTAATATTAATATAATAAAATGTTTTTAAATAGTAAACTAAACTAATGCCAGAATTAAAATAGTTTTGTCAAAAATAAAACCAAATAAATGAAAATATTAAGTTTGATACATATATAATTTGCGTAAAACAAACAATTTACAAATTAATAATATTAAATTTAAAAAGTAAAGCAAAAATTAATTTAATTAATTATTGATAAACAGTATCCGCATAATTTAACTGCTCAATTGAAATAAACTACAAACTAGTTAAATTTTAAATGTTTTACACAAAAAAAAACTAAAACTAAACATGTAAAACAAAAATAAACAAAAAATGAACAAAAAATAAAAATGATAAATTATACATGCATAATTCGATAGTGCTTAATTAAGCTAACAAATAAAACAAAATACTAAATTAATTAAATACTTACCGGAATATCTTTTGTTATAAATTTGCAAATCATTGACTTGTCCGCCAAAAAAGCCTAAAAACGGTATATTTCGGGAATGTATGTAAACCCACAGCGAATCCAAATATCGACTATTTAACAACATTTGCATTAATAGAAAGCCATTGTCGCGGACGACGACGTCGTGATCTATACGAAAATTTTGGTCACTTTCGCCGTTCAGTTGCGTTAGAATCGAAAAACATTTAAAATTTGCGTTAATATAGTGTTTGTATTCCGATATCGTTTGACACCTAATATAATCTCCTTTTGACATATCCTCAAAAGCAATTGGTTTTATAACAACACATGTGTTGAATAACTGGTGCGGACTTATAGTGGCGTTTAAGAGCTGATCCCTGAGTGTCATTGTCTGCATATGTTTGGTTTGAACTGATTTTTTGGTCGTTTTGTTGATTTCCAACGGAAACCGATTAATCATATAATCAGTATTTATAGTTTGGCTTATATTCGTACAGATAGTGAGCGCCGGGATCTCAATCATCTGTTCCCTCTCCAGACGAACATCGATGTTAGTCTTGTATTGAAAGTAGAGATAACTTATGTCCAGCACTTGATATGTACAGCCGGCCAGCAATAGAATACAGAATAATATGTTTAGAACTGATAACTCGTAATAAAATTTATTCATATTTTTAAAATAAAACTTTTTTCAACAATAAATCAAAATTGTTTGAAGTTTTGATGTCAATAATTAGCAAAACCTTTGATTTGAATAATTATTTGCATTGAATGTATGAATGAATGACAGTCTTTGATTATAATAGCGTTTAACGAATAGTTATTTTAAACACTTTTTTCAGTTGTGAACAGATTCTGTTGTAAAGTATTCACTATTTTTAAGATATTGTATTGTAATTACGTTTAGAATTAATGTCGCGTTTCGTGTAATTGTGAGAAAATGACATTTTCTAACTGTCTGTTTGGCTCAAAGCCTAATGTTTAAGGTTTTTGTTTATTATTATTTTATTATTTATTTTTGGGAATATTCTTTGAAAAAGTCATTTTTCAACGCATGTTATTAATGTATTGATGAGTAAAGATTGAATTTTGGCAAATTTTTAAATTTATTTTTACTTTTAAAATGTTTACTGTTAAAGTTAAATTAAACATGCAACATTAACTAACGTTAAGTTCATTGTGCACTATTTTTTAAATACATTATAATATTTTTATTTAAGCTTGTGCACTAAGATTTTTCATTTTAAAGCATTAAATAAAATTTAACATACATTATTTTTTGTTATAAATTAATTTGTAAATATATTTAGAAATAAATTTAACAAGCATTAATTTTTATATTTAGTATTAAAAATAATAATGTTTAATTGAAAATTACATTTCTGCATTTTTTAATACATTTGTATTTAAATGTTTACTGGATATTTACAAATTTTAACATTTAATTTTATTTGCTAGTTACTGGCAAAAAATATAATATTAACAAATAAGTAACAAATTTGCAAACGCTAATTTAATTTGTAATAAACATAAAAGTATTTGTTTTTACATTTTTTTAATACAAAAAATTTTAAGATATAAAACTAAATATTTTTTAAAAAATTATAAAGTCATGTGAAAAAACTTTATAAATAAAATTACAAAAAAGTTTTTAACTTTAGAATTTAAAACAACTTAAATTTTGTGCTCAATAACAAAGTTTAATAATAAAAAATAATAAATTGCTTAACAAATCAATTACTCAAATGACTTCAAATCACAAGAATATAACTCATTATCAGTCGTAGAATAGGGTTCGGAATAGATATTCTCTTCGGAAATATGCGGTTCATTCAGTTCGAGGTCTAACGGCTCACTATATGTGTGTATTATCGATGTCTTACGCAAAGACCCGAATGAGACACTCGACGTGAATCGGGTCTCGACTTCGGTTTCGCTGCCATAGAAAGACTTAGTATTGCAGACATTGTTCGACAAATCGGGACAATGTCTTCGACTACTGTTCCCGAAGTTATGTTTGATATGTATTACTGAGACGTCGTTTAATGGTATTGAAGGCAAGACTCGGTTTGCGTTAATCGGATTTGTGTTGACTTTTGTGTATTTTTTTGATAAATATTTGATTAAAACAAATAAAATAAATAATATTAATGTTGTTGTGATTGCGGCGAATGAAGAGACAATGAATAGTGTTTTTAGTGATATGTCAGTTGTTTTTGAATCGATATTATTGTTATTCTGTTTGAAATTCTTATATTCTTTACTCGTATTATAATTATTGCATAAATTGCTTAAATCAGTCATCGCTTCACTATTTTCTATATCTTTTCTCTTAACCCAAAAGCCATTAATTCCGCAAATTCTGTGAAAAATCAGTGAATTATTATTGCAATAAATCTCAACTTCCATCGAATATAATGGTCTGACTTTTGGTTCTTTAAAAATAATTTTTCTAATATCGGAAAAAACATTCAAATCAATAGAATTGCATTCAATTTGATTACAAATTAGGCTATAATTCGCAAAATGAGTCCAAAAGCCAGTCGATAGGCATTCAGAAAACGAATGTTTTGTTGATAGTCTGAAGCCTCGATTGCAGTGAAGGATAGCATGACTTCCAATATTGAAGCCATCAGTGAAACTGAATTTTCCGTTTTTGTCCTCTAATGGATTACAAGTTATAAGTTTTGGCTTCTTTTTTGAATCAATTTTGTTTGACTTTGGATTAGTTTTTCTAATTTTTGCCACTTTTTGGTTTGGGTTCTGTTCGACACATTTGGGTGATAATGACGACCAAAGACCGGTTGACTCGCATTTGATCTCTTGATTACCATCTAATGTAAAATTCTGATTACAGCCGAAGTTTGCAAACAAATGCTTTTCTTTGATATGGGTTTTGACAGTACCATGAAATGGTATGTCCGGAGACCCGCATCTAAGGCCCGGTTCGTTGCCGACAATAAACACTTCAATTTCACATAAACTCAATTCAAAACTTTTTGCATAATTTAGACGTAAAAAGTCGGCGGAAATGATACCGGAGCAGCTATGCCTAAATTTAACATTTGTTAAAGCATTAAAGTTAAATTTTTAATTAATTAAAGTAACACAGCACAAATTTTTAAAAATATACTTGTAACACTAATAAATTTTTGAAGTACTTTGTATTAGAAACAAATTTGATTAAAAAATAAAGACATTAAAAAAAATTCGTATATAAACACATCAATTGTCTTATTCCTCGGATAAAATTGCATGTAAATTTAAGCAATTTTGGCACAAATTAAGGTAATTCGAATCTAGAAAATTGCATCTAGACAAAATTGCATTACTTAGAATATCAAATAAAATTGCAATTATTTATGAGAGTTAGCCAAGATTTTTAAGTCTTGACTCATGTTTTGTTGTATTGTTTATAGATAACTATCAAGTTATAACGTAAGTAACGCAAAAGCCTAGAGGTATTTGCTTAACGTGTTAAGACTTTTAGTATGTATTTCTACTAAAGCAACTGTTTGAGAAAATTAAATACAGGAACGTTTATTTATAATAATTTATGCCAAAACATTTGTGGTTCAATTAAATCAAAAGCTAATTTGACTCTGATTATTAAATCACAATTATAACTTTATTTAAAACACTAAAACATTAAGAAAAATTCCACAAATGATATCAAATCATAAGATCTAGCAAAGTGTGTATACTGTATTAGAAAACGTCAAATGATGATAAGAAATTAACCCTCAGGCTTTTGCGTTACTTATGTTATAAGTTATAACTTGATATTATTACCCAATATTAACAAATATTATTCAAAAATCTAGTTATTATTTTTTTAAAAATTGAATCTAGATACTTAAATACAATTGCATTTAATTGTATTTTAAGTAACTTATAAAATACTATAATAAATTATATTTGTCATCATATGAATTTATAATTATATTTTAAAATTATTTAGCTAAATATTTATTAAAAAACAAATACAGTATACAGAAGTTAAATGAAACAAGCTCACCTATATGTGTTCAAACGGACGCTATCTCTCGATTTTGATATCTCATACTCTTTTGAATGATTAAAGAATCCGATCCAAAGACTGTAGTCTAAAAGATCGGAACTATTTTTGCGATTATCTGGTTTTTGTCCAAATGTCAACCGAATTACTTTGATCTCAATCTTCTCACTAAACGACAGTTCGACCGAATGACCCAATTGTTTGTTTTTAATAGTAAAACATGTATTGAAGTCGCCATCAATTGCTCTGATTATCTCGTTTTGATGAATCAGTTTATGATCGTATGTCAGATAATTGACAAACTTCTGCAATGGTATGGATTGAGCACATTGTGGAACCTTATTATCCCAAAAACCATTCGGATAACACTGTCTATTCCGGTTCCCAAATAGAATTGAATCCGAATTGCAATGGTATTCAATAACAGCACCGGCCGATAAATTGCTGCTTTGGCTTGTCTTATGCTCAATGTAACCGTTGTTTGGGACACCCGGCTCACCACAGGGTGTCTCAACTGTTCTAACGATTAGATTAAAGCAGAATATTATCGCAAATTCAAACAAAATCAATAAATACATTGTTTTATCAACTTTTAAAGTAAATGTTTTGTTTGCTTAACATTTAGTACACTTTTTATTAAATTTGTATTTAAGTAATTTTTTAAGATTTAAGTATTTATTAATTTTTTTTCTTAAAACTAATTGTTTGGAAAAAGTTATTTCATATTTACACTTACAATGATTTCTATTTTTAATACTTGTGCTCTAAAGACGTCTAATTAGATGTTTCGATGTTTGGAGTGAACCAAATGTTAGGAAACTGTTTGATAAGATCAGACTTTTTTCTTATTTTGTTTGACTGTATGTATGAGTGAATCAGTTTTTTCAAAGGAAATGCATTACTACTGGAAGTTATGATTGATTCAAGAACTTTATGTTTTATCAATTTTATAACAGGACTTTTCCGTTATGCATTTTTATCTAGCTTAATAAATTTTATTTATTTAACTTTATTGCAAAGATAGGGATAAGTTCAGTCAAAAATTGTTTTAAAATAATTTTCCAAATTAATTAACAAATTTTTGCAACAAATTACTTTTTAATTGTGTAATCGTTTAACTGCAAGTGCATTTTATACATTTAATAATTTATATTACAGTCAACTATGGGTTTCAGACCTGGGGTCGGGACCGAAAACTTAGGGATAAAACCCAGAGAGGGATACAATTGAGGTATAAATTACATTGAGTTCTTTTGGAGTTGTGATTGAAAAATGAGGGATAATTTTCAGAGAAGGACAGAACTCATGAAATCCTAAATCCATAGTTGACTGTATTCAAGGATTGAGAAAATCGGCCGATCCAGGGGGATCAGGGGAGGAATTTTTCCCCAAAAACGATCAAAAAGCCTATATATTTATAACTAAATTTAGCACCAATTTAGAGAAAATTTCCTCTAAAGGTCGAGGGGGTTTCTTTCCGCTGAACAAATGCTAGAAGAGATAAATCCCAAATTTCAAAATCAGGGGCATTTTTGGCTAATTCCCCCTTCTCGATCACTGTTTTTATGTCATTTAAAAAAGTATTTAATGTATTTTTTTTAAATCAAATATGCTTTTATTACTTCAAAAATTTATCAGCGTTGCAAGTATATTTAAAAAGATTTTGTGCTATGTTAATTTAATTTTTTCCTGTATACGAATTTTAGATAAAACTTATATAGAAAATAAAATTAAACTTGTTTTTAAGCAACTTTACTTTAATTGCTTTTTAAAGTTGTGTAATTGCAAAAATAATTTTTATTGTTTTTATATTAAAATTAATTAAATTGAAACTTGAGTCAAATATTAATTTCAAAAATTATCTTTTTATTGTCCAAGCTCAATGTGTTTAGAGATCACAAATAAAAACTTTAATAATTAATCAAATTTTTGATTTTAAACTTATAAATAGACTTGTCCAAATGTGGCTTGACTCGTGGCTTTCTAGAGTGTAGTAGGAGTGCCTACTATATCCACATTATTGGCGCGTAAAATGTATTTATTACAATTAATCGATATATATTGTCAACAATGTTAATGTCGAATATGTGACGGTTAAATATAAATTTTGACATAAACATATTTGACATTTACATATTCGACATTATCATATTTGACATTAGCATATTCGACATTAGCATATTTGAAATTATTATATTTGACATTAGCATATTCGACATTAGCATATTCGACATTAACATATTCAATATTATCATATTCGATATTATCATATTCGACATTAACATATTCGACATTAACATATTCAACATTATCATATTCGATATTAACATATTCGACTTTAACATATTCGACTTTAACATATTCGACATTAACATATTTGACATTAACATTGCTGACAATATATATCGATTAATTTTAATAAATACATTTTACGCGCCAATACTGTGGATATAGTAGGCACTCCTACTACACTCTAGAAAACCACGAGTCAAGCCACATTTGGCCAAGTCTACTTATAAATATAAAAATACAGTACCGTATTCCCTCACAGTTTAAAACATGTTCTTATAAGGTGAATTAGACCATTTTCTAAAATTTGAGTTATAGCCTCTAAGGACATGTTCTTATAAGGCGAGGTAAACTCAAACTATAATAAGTGACACAAATTAATTAATTATATTTGAGTTTTATTGTATATATTGATAAAATAGCCTAAATTAAAGTATTATTTTTTAACACTAATTTATAATATAATTATTTTACAAATTTTTTTTGACAATAAATTTAATATCAATGAATTTTTTATAAAACTTGAAAATAAATGAGTTGTAATTCAGTAAACAAATTTAAATACAAAATACATTAAATTAATCATATAATTTCTTATTATTTTTTAATGTTTTCAATTTTGTAATGTTTTAAATCTTTTAAATTACTAAAGATTAACGTTATTACCAAAAATATTTTATTTTAAACTAATGCTTAAAATTTAGTTTTTCTTCTCATTTTTAAGAACATGTTCTTATACCCCGAGATATACGAACATGAAGCTTAAACTCACCTTATAAGAACATGTTCTAAACTGTGAGGGTTTACGGGTATATAAAAATTATTGTTTTTAAACTTATATTAATCCGGACTTTGGAGTAAATATTAATATAAATATTATTTTTTTTAATTAAAATTAATTTATATTAATTAAAACATAACACCATTTGTTTTATAAATTATTTTTATTGCCATTTATCTGCCCATGAACATTTCTATTAAAAACGCTATGAATTGCTAGAAACGTGTAGAGCGGCCGTTCACTTTGTAATATAAAGCCAATTCAATTTATTTATAACGGTATAAAAATAATTAACTGTTTATTTGTAATATAATTACTTGATTAAATAAATAGTAATTTATTAAATTAGAATTTACAAAAATTATTATTATAAATATTTATATTTAATCTTGAATTTTAGCCTATGTTTATATATACCACTAGTGAATCCTTTCACATTGCTATTTTACCCTCAGATCCGGACACAGGTTATTATCTATACTAATTTTTTTTATTTATCTTTGCAGTTAATGTAGTTATAATATTTTTTGTCGTTAATAAACAGCTAAAAACACCAGAAAATTGTAAGTTATAAAATTAATAAAAATTTCTCTATTAACAAAAAAGATTTCCTCGTTATTAATAAAGTTTTTAATTTTTCTTAGTTTTCTTAGTAAACACTAATTTGCATTTAAATTTTTTTAATTAGTTTATTCAGAACACATTTTATCTTGGTATAATTTAACAAATTAAAATTATTTTCTGTGAGTTTATAATAAAATTTTATAATTGAAAAAAATAAAATAAGTACAAATCACTGAATTATTACATTTTTAGTTATAAAGTGTAAATTAGTCAATTTTGTTTACATTTTTAAATAAATTTAATAAAAATTTGATACAATAAGTTCTTGAAATTATTCAAATTGTTTCAAATATATTACTTTATTTTCCTCCTGTCTCATATTTATTTGTAACTATTAATTTGCATAATACAACCGTCAAACTGTACTAGATGAATCATACTAGCATTAATGTTTGTT
>JAQFXP010001377.1:0-19672 GCA_034693685.1 Belba bartosi
TTCATTTTCGAAAAACGTTTTCAAAACTAATTTCGAAATTATTTTTTAAAAATTATTTTCAAAAATATTGTTTAAAATTTTTTTTAAACAAAACTATATTTTAATTCAGTTAACACTTTTCGAATCAAATAAACAAATAAATCAAATATATAAACAATAAGTATCCAGGTATAGTTGTATTTAATTATTTGTAAATTATTAGTTTATTTTAATTAATAAAATTCTTGCCTTTATTTTTAAAGTTATTGCAAATAATGTCTATTAATAATAATTTACATTTTAATTTAAAAGTGTAACAAATTGTTTGAATAGTTATATCTTGGCTAAAAATTGGCATATTATACGTCCATTTAAATTGGCATCTAGGGCTTCTTTGTTTATCAGTATTAGTACAAAGAGCTTCTCTATCTGGGCTCAGATAAACATTGAAATAAGTTATTAAATAGTTTATTAAAATTTTTATAATGTGCCTACACTTAGCTTAGGTCTTAGGCCGAGAAGGTCTCTCATATTTGACAAAAATAATTAGCAAATCTCGGTTAAGTTTCAGAGTTCAAAATATTTGTTACTTACTTTTACTGTTAGTTAACACATATAAAAGGCATATCTGCAATGTCCAACTTAATCATTTTTAGAACACTGCAGATACAATGTTTTTGAATTTTATATAACTTATGAATAATAAAGTAAACTAGGTAATGTTATTCCAGTATGTATTAAACTAGTACGATGACAAAATCTGATCGTTTTATTAAGAAATTAATAGATATAATTAGATAAATGGATTTTTTCCCTCAAAAACTTAAAGTTTAAAACTCAAAATTTTCAATATTTTATATAAATCTGCGCAACTATTTTAAGAGTCACCTGTCTATTGGTGTATATCATTCCCGTTTCAGATAATTATTAACTAATCTGTAACTACAAATGTCTTAAGAAATGTCTTTATTCTTAATCGAACGCAAATTCAATTACCACAAATTTCGGTAAAGCGCGCGCAAGCTTGTTGAAATTTGTGCTAACTTATCCGAAGCACTTTTTGATAAGTAGTCTTTACAACTTGCAACTTTATAAAAATATTATTTTTCACCGATTGGTTTTTACACTAATTAATCAATTATTTAAAAAAAAGTGGCCCGGGATGTGACTCGGGTTTTGCCAAAAAAACATTTTGCTTCTATTTAAAATGTTTTAAAATCAAGCATGTTGTGGGTTAGACTATCATTAGACTAACTTAGGTTACTATAGTAACTGCAATACTTCCGATATTATAGCAAAAGTTCAACAATGACTCAGAAAAACATTAAATGTCTTAAATAGCACTTAATTGAAGTTCAATAAACTGTATAATTATTATTGAATAGATTTTTAATAGAAATTATTTTTGCACTAAAAACGGTTTTAATTATATTACAAATTCAATATAAACTGTATTTCAAAAATAAAATAAATTACAAAAATAATTGTACTATAGATTAATATTTGATTTAATTATCAAGAGAGCACTTGAGTTAGATTTTTTGCAATTATTTCAATTTATTATTATTTTTAATTTAATAAAATATTTGCAGACTTTTATGAAACAATGAGTAAATGATGTGTTAATAAACTATTTTTTGATTGTATTAACAGTTTTTCAATAAATTAGCTTTAATTTAGAGATTAAATATTAATCGGGAATAAAGTTTTGACACCTTTTAGAGTCGCAAAGTTCATAACCACATGAATAGAGTTTGCGTTTAGTCTTAACTAAATTTAATTGTTTTTCAGTTCTTTTACTAAAATTGTTTCGATTTTTCGACTTTTGTTTCAATATATTTGTGACAATATTTAGAGAAAGCGGTGGAAAAGTTGACTCATAGTTGTATTCATTAGATTTGTCTAAAAACTCAAAATAAGTGCCGATAAGAGGTATGTCTTCTTTCGTTTGTTGTTTCGGTTCTATTTGTTCTTCAATTAAATCCAATTGTCGTTCACTTAAAAGCACTGATTCCTGAGTCGAGTCCTTGTCTTCAAAATCGGTTTTAATACCATTTCGTTTCAATCGTTTAGTTTTGAGACTTTTGTCGATAACTTCTTCGGAAACCCTATAATTGGTTTTGATTTTCTTCCGTTTATTCGACTTCTCGTCAATTGAGTTATCGAGAGTTGCGTTGCATTTGGTCTCTATTCTTGAGTTTAATCTATTGTTTGATTTATTTTTATTCCTTTTATTCTCAGTTTTGCTATTATTAGATTCAAAACAATGTCTATTATCGACGAGTTGTCTGCAGTCAAGTGTTTGATCGGCGGGTGAGGTATGTCTAGTGTCGAGCCGTTCCCTCCAATTAATTGGCGCTAACTTTCTTAACCCGTATTTACGAGTCATTCCATTCAATGGCTTTTCGGTTAAACTTCTGGTCTTTCGGTCTGAACCGACATTCGCAACAATTTCCTTCAATTTAACACTTTTTTCATTTGGTTTCGATTTATTGTTTTTCTTAGTTTTGGTGAAATTGACTGATTTTTCGCACTTTTCAGTCAATCGCTTACTTTTACGTCTGTTTTCGTTCGAGTATTCCATCCTTTTCTACAATTTATTTCATTTATATTACAATCGATTTAAACAACATTTGTTAACAAAACCCGAAAAGTAATTAACGAAAAGAGAATTGAATTAAATTAAATGTAATAACATTTAACATAACGTCAATTGAATCACTGTTTACACCATTTTTTGTTTTGTTTTCACTCAAACCCAACGCTATTACGCTATAGGCTATGGATTTCATACGTTTTCAATAGGTATTAGAGACCCACTTATACCAGATTCGGGGTTTGGTTTGCATTTATTCGATCCAATTTGAATAATATTTTTAAAGTTGCATGCTTAAATTTGGTAATTAAAGTCACATGGTTTAATGTTTTAAAATATATTATGCAAATAAATTTTTAATAATGTTTTAATAAATTTAAAATATTTTTTAAAACATTTTAAAACTTAGCTTTATAATATAATAACAATAAAATCATAAATTTAAAAAAATGTAATTGTTAATTTTTAAAAATTAATCTATTATTAGATAAATTCTAAAAATTAAGACAAAGCTTGCCATAATTTAAAAAGCAACTTGGTGAAATTTAGTTACAAAATTTGGTCTCTATAATCATAACAAATCAAAACATTGACAATTAATTTAGGTTAGACGTAATTTATTTAAAATAACTTAAATTTACAATATGAAAGCTTATTTTTCCGAGATAAAATTATAAATCAGTGTCAAATGCAAATGAAACTTTATAAATTATAAAAGACTTATTTCAAAACATGTATCTTAGTTTTTAAGACATTTAATTAAAACTTGTGTAAATATTTAAAATTGAACAAGGCTAAAATAACCGGAATTAAATATTTGCAAACTTCAATACAAGTTTAAAACCATATTTGAATAAAAATAAAAACTTTTTAAACATTAGATGACTTTTCTATAAATAGTTTAACACTAAGTCTAGCGTTAATTCTAAGATACAAATGGATTGATGTTTGGTTTGATTGTCGGTTTAAACAGTTATAAACAAAAAGCGTTTGACTTTAGATCTAAACTTTGTTTACATTTATTAATAAATAATAAATTAAAGAAATTTAAAAATATTGTTAGAATTAAAAACTATTGAGAACTGATTGATCCGATTCTTCTTAAATGAATTTATGAATCAAGTGTTGAATTGTTTAAACAATTGTCAATAGCTATGCAAAGACGACAATCTTCTGCAACATTAATAGCCGAAAGACAATCGATTTTAGAGCGAATTAGTCGCGAATCGAGTGATGACAACGACTGCAGTCTCTATATAATGGCAATCAATGGTCGGACGCAAAACATAACAATCAAATGGTTGTTAGAATTGATGCAAAAGCCGACGCATGAAAGTGGCGGTCATTTCAGGTTAACCCGAATCATAGACAATGGCTCCGAATCTGATATCATATTACATGTGAGCGCTTCGAACACAAGTCTCAACATCAGCGCCGATGCCATTGATTTGAAGCAATTGAATCCAAATGAACGCAATTGTTGTGTCTTTCGTATCGATGACCACAATATTGATTCCGAAGACTGTCTTTCAGTTTCGGAAAAACAACGCGTTTTGCTCTTCCAAATAGAAAGTCTTCACTCGATTGAAAGAGGTGTTCAATACCTAATTGACTCAATTGTTGCTATAATTGATGTATTGATTGTTTGATTGTTTGACAGGAGTTCTGTTTGGATACCCGAATGTTAAGCTATATCCCGGACAGTCTATCGGTTTGTTTTCGTCGATCAATTCGATTATGTTTCGGTCAATTATATTCAGTTTAAACACCTCTTCAGTACAGGTATGTCAACGCGAGAACATTGTCACCGAATACTTCCCACTCCACGAGTTGTCGGCTCTCAAACAGTTGAAGACTGACTGGTGTTTCGCTTTCAGTAAACAACCGATTCGTTAGTATTTATTAATTGTTTATTAAATTATAACTGCTTTGACAGCCATTTAATACTAACTTGTTTTGCTATTAGATGTGTGCAAGGTTACTATCTTTTAATTATCAATTGTTCGATAAATAGTCTTATTATAGAATTAATGTGAAATAAAATCAACTATTTTTTAATTAACAATTAAGAGTAGGTTAGCTAAGGATGGGCTAAGAGTCACTTTGAAAACTTGGCAGATGCATTTGAGTTATTGAATTAGAAAATATGTACCGGCTTTGTTTTGTGAGCAGCTGAATGCAGTTTGGCAAATCTTGCTATTTAATAATTAGGTAACTTATTCTTAATTGAGTTAAATTAATTAAATTTAGTATAAATCCGGTTTAAATCTATTCAAATTGTAAAAACTGCCGTTCCCTATAAGGAAGCCACTATTTTATCCTAACTCTGCTTACCTTGATCAATCCTGATAAAGAGTCTATGGATTTAAGATTATATTTTAGTATTTTTAAAACATGAAGACTATAATTAAAGACTATTTTAGCGGCCAATGGGTGTGTTTGCAGCACTTTCTGACTGAAATTCTAAACATAAATTCGAATATATAGTAAACCGATTATGTCTTGAATTACAGATGCGATTCGTAACTATTTTGGAGAAAAGATTGGATTTTATTTCGCATTTCTCGAGTTCTATACAAATTGTTTACTAATTCCCGGATTTGTCGGAATATTTCAATTTATATTTTTGAACGAAATGAACATATTTTGTGCCCTTTTTTATATGCTTTGGATTCCGATATTTCTGAAACAATGGAAGAGAAAGTCCACAGAACTGGCCTTCCAATGGGGCACTATAGGGGATGTGCTGCTGGAGGGGCCGCGACCCACCTTTCGGAGCAAAAGCATGCAAACGGATCCGATTACCAAAAATCTGACTCCAATTTATCCAATATATAAGACGTGGTTAAGAGAATACGGCGTTTCCCTACCTATTGTGCTCTTGAGTCTCGGAATTGCGTTTCATGTGATGTGTCTTTACTTCCGTTTAGAAGAAGATTTGTTTAACTATTATGACTCGAATCCGATTGGAGTCCAAAAATTGATTGTTTTATTGCCCGGAATCTGTTATGCGCTCATTGTTATGGCTATGAATCATATTTATAGACAAATTGCCACTAAACTCAATGAATGGGGTCAGAGGTCAATGATAATTTGTTTCAAATAATTTGATTTAATTTGCGCTCAATTTAATAATTACAGAAAATCATAGAACTCAGACATCGCACGAAAATCATTGGATTATTAAATTAGTTTTGGTATTGAAATGAAAACATTTCTACTTCTGAAACAAATATACACTTCTATACACTTACTTCCAATTCGGTCTTCCGTTTCTATTCCTCCGTTATCTATGAAAATACTTCCCATAGTATTAATGCTAAACCAATTCCGTTTCTATCTCCCAGTTTATCTCACCTGACCTGATTCGACCCGACCCGACCCGGGGATATAAATAGATGTGAAGTGTATATTGATTTGAATTATTGTTTTTATCGACTTTCAATAATTTCAATACTTTCAGTTCGAATTCGTGAACAACTTTATGAGTCTATTCTATATCGCCTTCTATTTGAAAGACTTACAAATGTTGAAATGGGTTTGTAGTGATGTCTCGAGCCTCGACTCGTCGGTCAGTTTATTGTTTGATGGACTTATGGTCTGATTGTCTGTTTTATAGCAATTGGGAACAATGCTTGTCGTCAACCAATTGGTCGATAATATCCAAGAAGTACTCATTCCTCTCATTAAGACCTATAGAGTCAACAAAGACTTCGAAATGAGTAGAAAAAAGTCGGACTTATTGTCGACAATCGCACAAATCGATTATGAGAAGCGATTGCCTCCATATGAGGTATGCATTCAATTTGAAGGCTACAAATAATTGAATAAATATACATGTTTAAATAATTTCAATATTAGGGCACATATTATGACTTTCTAGAGCTATATATCCAATTCGGTTATGTTTTTCTGTTTTTGTCAATTTTTCCATTGGCGCCAATCATTGCCTTTTGTAATAATTTCATTGAAATCCGTTCCGATTCAATCAAATTGTGTTATGGCTATAAGCGGCCGCACCAGAGGTCTGCCAAAGGCATAAGTGGCTCCTGGATGGTAAGGCCTAACGCTATTCAATATTTGTTCTTTAATTCAATTGTTTTAATTATAGAAAGCGTTTGAAGTAATGAGTATTATATCGGTAATAACCAATTGTGCGCTTTTGAGTCTCTCTCCAACTGTTCTTTCATTGAGTAAAAGCTTTAATTTAAACAATTTTCAACTAATGGTTGTTTCAGAGGTTAGAATAGAATTTTTTTTATTTAAAAATTATTTAAAATTAATTTTAAATCATTTTTCTTAAATAGCATTTGATATTAGGGTTGATTTTAATAATATCATATGTAGTGCCAGATGTGCCCAAAGCAGTCAATGTGGCCCTCATTAAGCAAAAGTATGAGAATCGCAAAATCAAAATAGAGACAGCGCTCCAGAACCGGCACAAACCCTCTGCCCCTTCACTCATCTGAGTGCCGAACAGCTGTCGACAAACGACTCTTCGAACCATCGAATCTCATTCGAGTGGAACTGAGTTTGTGCTCACGTTTAGCCTTAAATCGTTTTATTAATACAATTCTATAGTTTGAGTAAAGCTTTTCTTAAAAGCTATTATTTGTTTCGCATAAGTTCTTCGTTTTAATTCAATTGTTTATCTTTAATAGTCTTTATTCGTGTTGTCTATCGATTTGTTTTGGTTTTTATTCAATCTATTGATTAAATAAACTGTAAAATTAAACAACAAATTAAATTAAATTAGACTTTCTTTAT
Organism: Belba bartosi; assembly: GCA_034693685.1. NCBI lineage: Eukaryota > Metazoa > Arthropoda > Arachnida > Sarcoptiformes > Damaeidae > Belba > Belba bartosi. The sequence goes on from JAQFXP010001377.1 coordinate 7,343, forward strand.
AATAATTTATAAGGATGACCAAGTTAACCAAGTTGATTAAGGTATAAATTTAACAGTGAGTAGGAGACTGGCAAAATTTGCCCAACTAGAGGAAGAGGGGGTTATTTAATACGTAAACCTACCTGGGTAAATCTGTACCTAGTTCAATTGGTACCCCCATTGACGACTATTTTTCAACCTTATTACTAATAATATTAGTTTTGTATTATTGAAATATATTTTTTGTTTAAATCTCAAAACATTAAATAATAAAATTGGAAATATTTTTGTTCCGAAAATACAAAATTTCCAATAGTTGCCAAATGCACTAATTTACAAACTAGCATGATGTCTCGATGTCTCGGTGTCTCTAAAGTCTGGATTGGAATTAAAGCACTAAAATGACGCAAAGAATATCAATAAATTATTTAAATTTTATTGTTGAAACCCCCGAGTTATCCTTATTCTGTTTCTTGCAGTTCTGATTTCACACTTATATGAACTGTATAACTGTACATGATGATTTGTGCATTAAATTAGTTTAATGTTTGCATCATTTAAACATCCAAGTACACTTTTAATGTTTACAATTTGATAAACATCTGTTTTTAAGTCAAAAGAATCTTAAATATTATTTCAAAAATTATATTTGTTTTAAAATTAAAATTTATTTATATAATTTAAAATTAAAATAGAAACTGGTTTGTATGTAAAAAACTGGTATGTAAAAAAAATATTGACATAATGATTGAGAAATGTTTTTAAATTTTTTTTAATGACTAGCTTATCAATGAATTATCATACATTTATTAGGTTGAGTTGTCTTATGTTTTAAATTTTTGATTTAATATCTTAATTTAAAATAATACAAAATTAAAAATAAAATTTTATAATTGAAATCTTTACCGAAACAAAAGATAAAAATTGTTAAAAATATAATATTCTTTGCATATAATGGAGAAATGCAATTAATGAGCCGTAATATAAAATAGCAGTAAATACTTTCAAGATAATTGAATTATTAAATGTTATCTAAAAGAATAAAACAATAGATTTTAGCCATACTAAAAATAACTAATAATTAGCTAATGTAATTTTAAAAAGTTTTCATGCTGCATATGTTAAACTCAATTAAATTTAACAATAAAACTGAACCTATATAACCCAGGGTTTTAGAAAATGGAATCGGCCAAAAATTTCTCCTAATTTTGAAAATTGTTCCCTCTAGCATTTTGTCTGCAAAATACCTCATTTCTCTGATTTGTTGATAAAATTTTTAAATTTCATTATCAAAATTAGGAAATTTTCTCTAATTTGTCTTTAAATTCGGTTTAAATTCAGTTACGATTAGATTACGTCACAATTATAAGGGTTTTTGAACATTAAAAAAATCCTTCTCCCCCCCCCCCTGGATGAGCCAACCTTGAAACTCTGATATAAACCTAAACTTGTATATTTTGAATTCTATACAATAGAAGCAATGAATTACTGGCGATGAAATCATTAGATCACCAAGAAATTTTAAATAATCTGTTTTTAATGACAGATTTTTAAAGTAATATAAAAATTTCTATGTGGATAATATATTAATATATACTGTCTCTTAAATTGAAATAGAGCCAATTTTCTAAGAATCATAACTTTGGGAATTAATTTTTTGTTTTGTTTTCCAACTTGGCTTCTATTCCTTAATTTATTATAAAAACTTAACTTGTTGTTTTTATTCTGGTAATACAGTTAGCTCATAAAACTTTCAAGTATTCTTGGTTATACTTGTAGACAGTGTTAAAATTTTCAAATGAACTTGATTTACAAAAAAAAATCTTAAAACAATTTCTAGCTTGGTTTTTGTGGAAGGAAAAAAAAGGCAACTAAAATTTTCAAAGACCAAGAGAGATTTATCTGAGATTAGTAATGTCGGTAATAACTATTATAATGACAAATCTTTTTTGATTTCGGAAGAATCAAATGTTTGTTTACGAGTCATTCAACTTGAGTGGGAGTCGAGAAAAGGATATTCACTTTATATGTCTGAAGTTAATCTGAAAATTTGAAATCTTTTTAATAATAACTTTTCATGCTTTACATAATTGAATTATAAATATAATGTGAATCATAAAATCAATTTTTAAAATCTAAAGATTTAAAGATTTATCAAATAGTCAACAATTTATTTATATAACAGATCTTTGAATTGTAACAAAATGTTAACAAAAAAAATAAAACAATTGTCAGATTGAAGAAAATTAAAAAGACGTCTTGTAGAGACTTTTTATCATTCTTTTATAGCTTCTATAAAAGTTCATTATGCCAAAATGGTTTAAAATATAAATTTTGTGCTTAAGCTATAAAAGTGTTTTTCTTACGAGTTAGTGTAAATAAGTCTATGATTCTATTTAGAGAGAATAGAGATCAACCAAATTATTTGACATTTTTTTATCAACAATAATCCTCTGTTTTAATACTACATTTCGGCGAAATCTTTGCAACAAAAATATTTGTAAAATTTGACAAAATATGCCTTTTATTGTGTAAATACAATCAACACAGTGTTCTAGCTTGCTTAACTCAGATTTCAAGTCATTAAACACTAACTGCAATGAGATATATTTTATTACTCGTGTCTTGGAATGTCAAAAAGTTAGTTAAATTTTAAATTTAAGACAAAATTTAACCTCTATCTCAAAATTTAGTCTAAATTTTCCTTAAAAGTGACTTCTTTTATAAAACTTTAATTAAAAATTTTAGAAACATTTAATTAATCAAATTCACAAAAATTAATGTAAACTTAATTTTAAAATTTTATTCTAAAGTTTTACTTCTAATTAAAAATTTATATAATTTTCAATTTTTCAGTTTTACGGTAAATCAATTATACGCTACAAATGGATAAATTATAAGAAAATAATTAAAAATTTAATTTTATAAAAATATATTACTGTAAAGTAAATAACAAATTAATGTTTTTAAATATATAGCAAAAATAATTCAAACGATTAAATTCAAAGGATTGTATTTGAAATATGAACTTTTGTTTAATATACAATACTTGTGACAAATTGAATTTTAAGTTAATTAGAGTTTGTTTTTAAAACTCAAAACTAAAGCTTAAAGAAATTATTTTTAATGAGTTATAAATTATGTAAAACTTTAGTTGCTTTCACTCTCACATGCTACAATTTAAATATAGTTAAAATCATTGAAAGTTTGCCCAAAACTTATTTTTCAATAATTACTCCGTTTTGTAATAAATTATATATTTTTTCATAATTAGCAAAAACGTTAATATTTATATACATTATATTTCATTGAATATGAATCCGATATCTTAAAAAGTGATAAAAAAATATTTGATGACCAGCTCTAGTGATAATCAATCATTCGAAAAGTTTTACAAATTGATTGAAATAGAGTTAATCAAAAATTGATGAAAATTGTGAAAAGTGTGATTGAAAAATTGATTAAATTGAAGATTTTGTGCAATAATAGAGAGATAGATAGATAAAAGTCTAACTTAATGTATAGAAATAAAATTGAAATATAAGTTTAGCTGAAAAAGAGGCAAACTTTTTAAGTCAAGGACAACCAAACACCGGTTTTTTCAGTTAGTTCTCTGGAGTTAACTCTTTCGAGTGTCGACTGAAGTGATAGCACTCTTCGAGGCATACATTAAGTTGGCATAAGTTGTTGCCCTAATCTATAGCACACTGTATACCACGATATGCTCTCTCTTTCCTTTTCACACAAGTTTTTGCAAGTTTTGAGTCTCGGAATGAAAACATTGAATCGAAGCTCTCGAAGCATTTGGCAGTCCTGCCAGTCCTGCCAGTCCTGGCAGTTCGCCTGCATTTTTAAATAGTACTGAAAACTGAAGTTTATTTAAATTCATAGCAGTCTGGAGTGGATTCTTCTCAAACAAAGTAACTCATCTATCGCTCGCTTCAACTAATTATACGAATTATAATTTACAAATTGAATGTATTTGGTTAAATATTGACTTGTGCCTAAATCCTGCCTAAATTGTGCTGGTTTTACAACTACACTAATTGATTGATTGTTTGTTTGATTAATTAATATTATTAGTTATACTAAATCACATTCATATTCACATTGTTTCGAATTGAAGTGATAACTGATAAGACTTATGTGAAGTACAGTAACAGAGTATGCATTCACTTGTATTTAGTCCCTATTTTCGTATTAAATAATATTTACAAATAATAAAACAAATTTTGTGCAAAATAGGAAACAAAGAGCGATAATAATCATCGAATAAATTTGCAGTTCTAATGAAAACTGAGTAAAATTGCCGGCAATTAACTGTCGCTAAACTTCATTTACGTAAGTAATGACTAATAAGTAATAAAGTGCTTCAAAGTGTTAGATAATTATTAAAATTACTTTTTTTTTGTATAAATAGGAAATTAATATTTTAAGACAAACTAATAAAACATTTTGCAGACAACTCTGATTTATGATTTTGATTGATTTGTTTTAATTTATTCAAAACTTTAGAAATAATTTTTAACTTTTTGCTGTTGCGAGTGATCACTAAATTTGGTTTTAATCGCTTTAAAAGTTAGTAAATCTACTTTTAAACGAGTTCTTCCTTTAAAATTATAAATTAAGAAATTTGTTTAAATTTGAGCTCAAAGTTATCAATCAAACCAAATATTACATAACTTATTGAGTTTTATATATACATATATTATAAATATAACGCATATATCGGTAAACACATTAACATTGAGTTTGAATGATGTTATTTTCACAAGTGTTCGCTTCCAATGTTTAACTTCAATACAAATCTATTTCTTATCTGAATTGTTATGCTTTAAATCAGCAATTGATGAACTTTTTAATATTTGTTTTTTCTAAACTTGATGCAATCGTCAAACTTTATATTTTATTTTTTTATTCAATTGATACTTATACAGATTGTTGTTTGATTTTGTTGTTTTTGCATTCAAATTGTTGCTTTGCCATTTTCAAGCAAGTTCTGATTATCAAATTTGTATAAATAAAAATCGGATATTTATGCAATCTAAATTACCAATTCAGGTATGTTCTAAAATGTTTCAATCTAATGGTTAAAAGTTTAGTGTTTTAGTGTATTAACGCATTTCATACTCGTCTCATATGCATAAAACTGTCTTCCCTTTTACGGAAAGGAAATTACAACAAAAAAACATTCGTTCATTCGTTTGAATTTTCTTAACTACTTCTGTATATAAGTTATAATTTAAAATTAGTTCCAATGGTTAGCTCGCAATTGGAATTAACTTTTGAAAAGTACTGCAAATTATAAAATAAATACTGTATTAGTGCCGGCAATGTGCGAAAACTGTGTCATTCTTTCAATCTTTAATTAGACTCTACATTATCTACAGGTAATGAAACAATAAATTTTATGCCAACCCATAGGGCAGGTGTTTCTCAATATTAAAATTTTATCGAAAATAATTAAACAATAAACATAAATAAGTTTTAATTAATTTCAATGTTATAATTTTTATAAACACTCGTGTTAATTAGATCAAATGTCGAGAAGTTTATTTTAAACATTTACTATTCTATTTTTCAAATTTAAAAACTTTTAGTCTAATTCTTTATAGTATTATCTGAATTGGTGCTAATTTTCAATCTAATCTCTACAGTATTTGGCAAATATTTAACATTATATGCAATCAGTTTTTAATTGTAATTTTAGACATAAAAAGATTTTGATTCAAATTAAAGGCCAAAAGAATTTCAATTAGAATTTACAGAAGAAATAAAAATATAAAATCTTATCAATAAATACATTAATTTTGATAACTATTTAGCTCTTAAGTCGGTTTCGAAGCAACTAATGATAACAATAAATCATTTTCGTTAAGATTTTACAAATATTAATAGTTGGTTTCACTTGATTGCAAACGTATTAACTGAATTGTAACTAAATTTAGATCAAATAAATGGCAAATTATATTCGAATGGAAAGCGTATTACACGCGAGAGACAGAGTCGGAGTCGAGGACTTTGTTCTTCTCGAAGACTATACGAATCCAAACGCTTTTGTCGAGAATCTCAGGAAGAGATTCAAAGAAAATCTGATTTATGTGAGTCTGAACTCAATATTTTGTTTTTATTAACTCTAAATAAATATTTATTCAATCATTTGTCGAAACAGACATTCATTGGACAAGTTTTGGTTTCAGTTAATCCGTACAAGAATTTGAATATTTATTCGAATGATATAATAGAAAAGTACAGAAATGTCAATCTCTATGAACTACCGCCTCATATGTGAGTTTGCGTTTGTTTCTAATACGCAATCATTTCTAATACATAAATCAAATCTTTTATACTTGAACTCAGTTTTGCGATCTCTGATGTGTCCTATCGTCTGATGAGAGAGGAATGTAAGGATCAATGCATTCTGATATCGGGGGAAAGTGGTTCGGGAAAGACGGAGGCGTCAAAAAAGATTCTGATGTATTTGGCGGCGGCCAGTCATCACAACCCAACCGTAGAGTCCGTCAAAGACAAACTGCTTCAGTCGAATCCAGTGCTCGAGGCCTTTGGAAACGCTAAGACCAATCGCAACGACAACTCGAGTCGATTCGGCAAATATATGGACATTGAGTTCGATTACTTGGGTTCTCCACTCGGAGGGCATATCAATAACTATTTGTTGGAAAAGTCGAGAGTTATTCATCAGAACAAAGGCGAACGAAATTTTCATATATTCTACCAAACATTGAACGGCGCGGACGACCAAACTCTAAGTCAACTGTTTCTCAGAAGAGACCCTCAAAGCTATTTCTATCTAAATCAAGGGGACAGTCAGGAAATCAGTGGTATTGACGACTCGGCACAGTTCGATGTCGTGAAGAAAGCATTCAAAGTATTCGATTTCGGCCCCAAAGAGGAATGGACTATACTATCGATCGTCGCATCTGTACTACATATGGGAAACACAGGCTTTTACGAAGAAAACGGTGAAGCGATTATCGCTCAATACAGGACTATATCACACATTTGCAAACTATTGGAATGCGATGAAGAGCTGCTTAAACAGGCGCTCATCAACCGCACCATTGAGGCCAGAGACGAGTTGGTGAGTACACCCCTGACCAGAGACCAGGCCATCTACGCCCGGGACGCGTTGGCCAAAGCGGTCTACGAGCGGCTCTTCTCCTGGTTGGTCAACGAGTTGAACGCTTCCCTCGAAAACAAAAGACATAAATCACGCAAAACATTAATGGGTTTGTTAGACATCTATGGCTTCGAGATATTCGAGCGGAACAGTTTCGAACAGTTCTGTATTAATTACTGCAATGAAAAACTTCAACAACTCTTCATAGGTTAGACCGAATTCTCAACCAATTCTCTCTTTAATTACTAAAGAGTTATCAAAAAATATTTTTAACTTTTCTTTTGCTGAAGAACTGACACTGAATTCAGAACAGGAAGAGTATCGACGCGAAGAAATTGAGGTGAAGTCAGGCATTGATTAATTGATTAGAAAAAAATAAAAGTAATAATATTTTTCTGTTTGATTGCAAAAAAGTGGGAACCGATTGAGTATTTCGATAATCGTATTATATGTGATCTGATTGAAGAACGGCATAAAGGAATCATTGCTCTATTGGGTAATACCTATAAATCAATTAAATATTTATCAAAAAATGTTTATTTTTTCTTATAGACGAAGAATGTCTGAGACCAGGAGAGGCGAGCGATGAGACTTTTCTAGAGAAACTAGAGCTAAATGTTGGAACTCATCCGCACTTTAGTGCCCATAATATTGCAGACAATAAAACTAAGAAAATAATAGATAGAAACGTATGTTTACCTAGCAATTAATTGTTTGATTTATTGAACTCATGATTATTACTATCAATTATTTCAGCAATTCCGACTCAGCCATTATGCGGGAGAAGTGGTTTACTCAGTCGAGGGATTTCTCGATAAAAATAATGATTTGCTTTATCGGGATCTTAAGCGCGCGATGTGTTCATCGAATAATGCGATTATACAACAGGTGTTCCCCGAAAATGAGGTCAATAGCAAGAAGAGACCTACAACTGCTGGAACTCAGTTCAAGAACAGTTTGTCTAAATTGATGAGCACATTGCAATCGAAAGAGCCCTGGTATGTCAGGTGCATCAAACCCAGTGACAGCAAAATGCCGAATAATTTTGACGAACAAGTGGTTAAACATCAGGTCAAGTATTTGGGCTTAATTGAGAACTTGAGAGTCAGAAGAGCCGGGTTTGCGTACAGACGCAACTACGAGACGTTCTTACATCGATATAAGTCTCTTTGTCCGCAAACTTGGCCTCATTTCGAGGGAAGTGCTAAACACGGCGTTCAGGTGTTGGTCAATCACTTGAGTTACGAATCGGATGAATACCGAATGGGAAAAACCAAACTATTTATTCGATTTCCGCGAACTCTATTCGATACGGAGGACGCCTTCCAGATGAAGAAACACGATTTGGCCGCAATTATACAGTCAAAGGTCAAAGGTCGACAACAAAGAAAGAAATACCTAGAGATGAGAAGTGCTGTTACACTGATTGCCAGTTATTGGCGAAGACATAAAGCGATTCAGTTGTTGGCCAGAAGACGAATGGCCGCTCATGTCGTCCGCACTTTTATTAAGGGATTTATTACTCGAAACGAACCGGAAAATGATTGCAACCGTTCTGTTAGTTGTTTTTCTCAATTGATTAAATAATTCTTTCATTTCATTTCATTTCAAAATTATATTCAAAATAGTTTGTGAAGAACGTGAGGTCCGAATGGTTGAGAAGACTCGCTAAACAATTGCCAAAAAATGTATTGGACAAGAAATGGCCGAATTCACCAAAATGTTGTCAAGAGGTTAGTTGTGATTTACGGACAATTGCTTAGATTTTCAAATATATTGTAAATAATCTGAATAGACGTCAGAAATCCTGCGAACCCTTCATCAGAGATGTCTCGTCAGAAAATACGTTCGCGGAATGACTTCCGAAAGGAAACGACTTATGGAAGAGAAAGTGATCGCCGAAGAGCTGTTCCGGAATAAAAAAGCGAGTTATGAGTCCAGTATTGCCGATATGTTTAGAGAGAATCGATTAAGTATTTGATTCAACAATTCTAAGACTGTTTTAGTTTAAATTAATTTTAAATTGTTTGCAATCAGACAACGAATTGGAAACAAATCGAAAAAATATATTCGAATCTAAGTATAAAAGAGGAGAAGAAAAGACAAGTTATTGTCTACAAGTGGTTAAATTCGATAGACACGGATATAAACAGAGATCAAGAATACTATTGCTCACAAATTCTGCCATTTATTTGCTTAACGATAAGGACATGAAACCGAAGCACAGACTGCCCTACAAAACCATTTCCTCTATCGATACGAGCGATCTTTCCGATGGAATTCTCGTCAGTTTTATAATTTGTTATAAATATATTGAGTTTATATAACTTTATATCTACTCTAACCTACAGATAATCAGAATTCCATCTGAACTAAAACAGGACAAAGTAAGCGATTATTGACATTAGAGACCCAAATCAAAGCACTTAACACTTGATTTGTATCTCTATTTTGATTATGTATTCAATTCTAATCAAAATTAATTCAAATTTGTATTCAACTAAAGGGGGATTTGATCCTCGACTGTAGCGACCATTTGATCGAAGCGGTGACCAAAATAATGATTGCAATCAACGACAACGAAAAGCTAAAAGTTGTCAACTCTGGAAGGTATTCAAACTACACTTGCTATTCAATCGAATGTCTGCTAACAATTATGTTTATGTAAAGTATAACCCATTTGATGGTTGACGGAAAAGTCGGTCAAATATCGTTCAGTAAAGGAATGGAAACCCAAATAATCAAACGAAAAGACGGGATATTACAAGTGGTATGTATTGACATTACACTGCTGTACAGTACGTCGACTACATTCTAATTGTTTATTAATTTGAATTTCCAAACAGACGTCAGTTTCGCCATAAGAGAACACAACCGAAAAATTCTAGTCTAAACTTACAGAAGAGGCCCAGAAGTGCCAAATATTACTAATTATAAACTAATTTAAGAAATGACAAAAATTTATGTATGCATTCCATAAGTGATAAAAACAAAACTTAATTTTATTAATTCAAATCAAAGAAAGAAAATAATTAACCAATGGTTTTGTTCTAAACATTAGATTTATTTACATATAGTTTGACTTAATTTTACAATTTATGACATAATTAAAAATTTTGATTAAAATATTTTAACGCAAATAGTAGTCTATAATTGTGGAAAAAGCGGCGAAACCGGCGGCGCCCAACACACCCCCTTTCAGTCCAGCTATACATTACCGACAATTACAACAATAATCTAAAGTTTATAGCTATGTCTCACTTACCCCTCAACCCAATCAGGCCTCCAGTCACGCCTCCGGCCATTGTTCCGTTCTTCCAATCAGTTCTTCCTCTGTACTGATGGTAAGAATAATCAAAATTAAAAACATTTGATCCGAAAGACGAGAAATGCAATACCGATTCGATTGTACATTCGGTTGCGGCAAACATAGCGCCCAAAATGGCGAAGTTCTTCGCGTAAGACATGGTTTTCAGTTTCATATCTTTGAGCACTTGTCGCACAGTCTGCTGTTCTTGGGTTTGCAGCGCTTCCGGCCCTAAACTGGCGGAGAAAAGACCAATGGCTGCGCCCAAACCAAAGCCCATAACACAACTGAGGCTTGTCTTGAAGGCACAGCTCTCGAACACCCTCTCAACCATTCGTTCCTCTTTGGTTTTGAAAGTCTGTCCTCCCAGAGTGATCGGAATCAACATATTATCTCTTCTTCTCTTATTCGGTCCAATCAGAGCGTCTCGTAATTCACTGAAGAGTATTGTCTTCTCTTCACTCGTATTACTATTGTTTGGACTTATGTTGTCATTCATTGTATTAGAAATTGATTAACAGTTAATTAGAGATAAAAATTAGTTCAAAAATATCAAAATTAAATAATCAAAAGTCGATTGCGGTCTCACTCTGGTCTGAGTACTGGTTGTGTTGGTGTCAAACACGTGACTAAACATTGCATCAAAGCTTAGTTGTATTGCAGTGAAGTGGAGCCATAGATGGAGTCATCTGTTTGTCTGCATTCCTAAACCCTATGTTCTATTCATTTGCATTGATTGCAGACATCATATTTCGGTCTCTACTCTCTCTCTCCTGCTCTCTCTCTCTCTCTTTCTGCTATATAGCGCGCGAATCGCTAACAGAACTGAACAGTAGAGCACAGAAGAGCAGTTCTAAGAAGTGCTGAGAAGTGGTGTATATTCTGGTCGACAATATACTAATACTAAAACAGTAACGACTCTCTGGTCTCTCTCTCTTTCTCTCTCTTCACTCGTCACTCGTCAGACTCAGAGTGAGAGTCAGTTGGAGTGAAACAACTGTTTGATAACATCATTGAATTCGTGATCCCATTCGCGAATGACTCGATTCCAATGATTCGTATTTTGTTTTCATATGTTTTTATTCCTCGTTAGCTCTATAGGTCTTCTGAATCAGCTCTTGAGTGTAGAGCCAATCACATGGCGTTCGTATTGAACACATTTCGACTATAATACGAAATATTAGTTTAATTTATTAATAGCTTTGATTGCGAAACAAAAGGATTTATATTTTGTTTTGTTTTAGTTTCGATACAAAACTATTTGTTTTGAGATTAGATTTAATGTAGAATTGAATTGAATTTCAATTGTTTTATACTCTAATCGTGTCTTCGAAACCATTTCCACATTCTTTCCATTAATTGTTATTTAATTGAAGACTAATTCAATTGAATTGAAGTTATCGTCGAATTGAGACAATCGGCGGAAGAGATGAGTCCAGAACTGGAGAAAAAAGACCGAATTGTCTATAAACTGGTTCTCACCGGAGGTTTGTCTTCATTTATAGCTCTCTATTAATTCTCTCTAATTATAAACATTAAATCAATTTATTTAAACATAAATTGGTTTTAAATTTAAATTATTATTATTTTTTAATTTACATTTTAATAAATTATTAAACGAACAAAAAATTATTGATTTTCATAAATAACTTAATTAGTGTTTAATTCTGTAAATAAATGTTTGAATAAATTATTTAATCAAAACATTTAAGACTAATAGACGAAAGAAAGCAATCAATTGTTTGTTTAGTTAAGTTCCGGTTAATTGTTTGAGAAATAAAGTTTGGAATTAAAATCAAATTTTCATTATTTGATGAATTGATGTAATTATACCTAGTCGGAACTAAAATGATAGTAAATTAACTTTTAAATATTTATAATACCATTTAATTAATTATAACAT
>JAQFXP010001378.1:0-19671 GCA_034693685.1 Belba bartosi
TGGATTTAAACCGGATTTAGCACCAATTTAGGGAAAATGTTCTAATTTTGGGCAAAAAACCCAAAAAATTTGCCGGCAAAACGTCGAGAGGGTACTTTTTTTAGGACCAAATGCTAAGGAGGAGATAAATCTAAAATTTGAAAATTAGGGGGGTTTTGCCTGATCCCCCCTTTGTCGATCCCTGGTTAAGATATTAAAATTTTTTTATTTTCTGTTTTGGCCCTAAAACCAAAACGACTGTTTATGACCAATCTATGATTTATAATATAAATTTTATATCAATGTTTGCGCTGAATGCGGTAAAACTTATTTGAAACTACAGTTTAATGAAGAAAAATGATAAAATAAGCACTTTGTTATTTTTAAAAACAATATATAATTAAGTTTGTAACTTTGTAACTTTTAATAATTAAGTTTAAACTAGCAAATAGCAAACCATTGTTTTGGTTCTATTGAAAATTCCAATTATTATAGTTGTTTGAACTAGATTAACATCAACATGATTAACATCCAAGTTTGATTTTTTAAAATTTGTACAGAATATGTAATGTATATCAAGTTTGTTGTAGAATGAAATTAAAACTTTAAAACACAATATATGCAAACGTCGACTATATTTGAAAATTAGACAAAATTGTAGTTAAATTTAAACCAAATAAAAGCATTCATTTAGTGATAAAAAGTGTAGAAAAGTTGGATTCAAATGGATTTGCAATGAACTGAAAACTCGTTTGTATTAAGAGTTGAGTGAATGGAGTGAAGTCTGACTGCAAAACAGTAAACACTAAACACTAAACAGTGAATGAATGCAAATGTGTGTCAATTCAAATCATATGTTAGTCTTATATAACAATCAATAAATCGCTAAATCAGTGACCGATTGAATCGAATGATTGATTGAAACAATTATTGAATAATCAGAACATCAGAAGAAAATGACGACAAACTCGATAAGACTTCCTCGACGTCTACCGATTCTGATCATCGATGGCGTACTCTTTCCGGGTATTCATTCAAACTGTTTATTAATTTAGATTTAAATGCATTTGAATTGTATTTTGATTTGATTTTAACTCTACTTTAAGGCTCGAGTATTAGAATTCCGGTCACTTCGTATCGAAAGTGAGTTTTTGTTAACTAAGACTAAACTAATATTTAATTTATTGGATAAATAATTCAATTAATAATTATTTGGTTTGAAACTAAATTGTAGTTTAATTTCTAACCATTTGTTTAATTGTATTGTTTATTCCAAACTTGGATTTCTATAAATTTAAAATCAAATGATTTGAATCATAATTTTGTGCCATTTTTGTCGAATCCAATATTCTATTGATATTTAGTACAAAACAAATAAACTTTTTGTATTGAATCCAAAAACCATTCAATTATTTATTTATTTAATCAAATCTTAAGCAAACATTTGAATTGAGCTGAAGTGCGAAAACAAATTGAGAATAAATTTACGAAAATAGTTAGAATTGACTCTTTAGTTAATCCAAAGTTTAATTAATTAACTAATGTCTGTTCGGCACCAGTATGTCCATGGTCAAAAGTCATTTACTCAATCGGAGCACACTTTCCAGTGCTATCATTGGTGTCGTTCCCAAAGAGATTGCAACTAATACTTCCAACACTTCCGTCGCTGAAGACGAGAGTAAAAGTATGCAATCATTTCATAAATTGTCTTAAATTATCATTGATTTAATTTGTGGTTTAGATGACAACAATTGTATGCATTCTATTGGTTGCGCCGGCATTGTAGTGCAGGTGACCGGAACTAATTGGCCCCGACCTGCCTATACACTGCTGGTGACCGGGCTGTGCAGGTTTAGACTCGAGACTGTTGTGGTTGAGTCGCCCTATTTGGTTGGACTCGTCCAACAACTCGACAAATTGCCGGCCGATGACTCGGGTAGGACTGATACGCCTTTTAATTTATATTTTGTTTACATTTTTGAAAATATTTATTTGAATAGATATTAATGAAGAGAATTCTGAACTCTCAGAACTTATGGATCAGTTTCGAGAACAGGCTTCACGACTGATAGATATGCTCGACCTGTCTGTGCCGGCAGTGGTTCGACTCAAGAGATTATTGAATTCATTGCCAGTTCATAGTTTACCCGATGTTTGTGCCGCTATAGTTAGGGCCTCTCATGCAGAAAGACTTCAGGTCTTGGATTCGGTTGATTTGGCCGAACGGTTCCGCAAAACACTTCCACTTCTTGTGCGACAAATTGAGGTAAGGATTGGAAATCACTTTAGGATTTGTTAAGTAAAGAGATATTTAATGTATATTTAAAAGGGGTTACAACTGATCCAAAAGGCCAAAAAAGACGGAACTCTTTCGACACAAACTCTACAAATGGATAGATTGGCAGACATTGGACGTCACAATCGCGAGGACTTTGAAGACGAAGACATTGATGACGCGGACGACATCGCATCGATTGAACGCAAAATAAAATCGTCGGAAATGTCAGAACTCGCCCGAAAAGTGTGTCTGAAAGAGATGGCGCGCCTGAAGAAGATGCCCCAACACATGCCGGAGCACGCGATGACCCGAAACTACTTGGAACTAATGACTGATCTTCCGTGGAATAGGACTTCACCCGAAATATTAGATTTGAATAAATCGCGAAACGATTTGGACGCCGACCACTACGGGTTGGATAAACTCAAACAAAGAGTTTTGGAGTATTTGGCGGTTCGACAGCTCAAGAATTCACTTAAAGGACCCATTCTTTGTGTACGACTAGAAGAGCACTAGAAGTTGCGAAATGACTAACAGTTTATACTCTATCTGTAGTTTGTCGGACCCCCGGGTGTCGGCAAAACAAGTGTCGGTCGTTCTATTGCCCGATCTCTTCATCGAGAATTCCATCGCATATCCCTGGGTGGCGCGTGTGACCAGGCAGATATTAGAGGTCATCGCAGAACATACATCGGTTCAATGCCCGGCCGAATAATCCAGGGCTTGAAAACAGTTGGCGTTAAGAATCCGGTCTTTCTATTGGACGAAATCGATAAAATGGTAAACCGTTTGAAATATTTGTTTTATTTCTAAACAATAATCGATTAATAATTAAATCCGAACAGAGCTCAGGCATTCACGGCGATCCCGCCTCTGCACTGCTCGAGGTTTTGGATCCGGAACAGAACTGTGCCTTCACTGACCACTATATGAACGTTCCGTTCGATTTATCTCAAGTGTTGTTCATAGCAACAGCAAACACGACGTCCACAATCCCGGCCGCACTGTTAGACCGAATGGAAGTGCTTTCACTTCCAGGTTATACACACGAAGAGAAACAACATATCGGAAGACATCATTTGGTCCAAAAACAGCTTAAAGAACACGGACTCACAGAACAGACACTTCAGATAACAGATGAGGCATTGGTTGCACTGATAGCTAAGTACACCCGAGAGGCCGGCGTTCGTAATTTGGAGCGAAAAATAGGTGCCGTCTGTAGAGCAGTCGCCGTAAAAGTAGTCGAATATAACCGAATGAATGAGAGTTCGAACGATAATAACGATAAGACTGAGACCAACTCTGTGCAGACCTTTGAAAACCTGTTAACTCCTCCGGAACTGCCCATTATTGTGGACGAGACCGCTCTCGAAGACATATTGGGTTCACCGATGTATGAGAACGAATTGGCCGCCAGACTCGGCATTCCCGGCATTGCAGTCGGTCTGGCCTGGACTGCAGTGGGCGGAGAGATAATGTTTGTTGAGGCGACCAAAATGGAAGGGGACGGACAGCTCATACTTACCGGTCAGTTGGGAGATGTGATGAAGGAGTCGGCAAAACTGGCCCTCAATTGGGTTCGAACTCATGTCAATGAATATGGTATTGAAGTGCTTCGGGGGTCAGACCTAATGGAGGGAACGGATGTTCACATTCATTTTCCTGCCGGTGCTGTGGGTAAAGATGGTCCGTCCGCTGGTGTGACGATTGTCACGGCTTTGGTTTCGTTATTTACCGGAAAAGTGGTCACATCTGATGTTGCGATGACTGGAGAGATAACACTTCGCGGTTTGGTTCTACCGGTCAGTGCTTTGATTGCTTTAAGCAAAATTCTCGGCCTCACTCTCGGCCTCACTTTCTATTTTAAACTATACTTCCATAAACATGTTAATAATATTAAAATAACCCTTAAAGCCTTGGCCTCCTCTTCCTGGGGTCAGGAGTAAGAAACCCGTCCACTGTCTATAAAACCAACATTTGATTCGTTATTGAATATTCTTCCCGCGTCTGACGTCTGACGTCTGAATAAATTTAATTTACTTTTGAATCATAGGTCGGAGGAATCAAAAGTAAGGTCTTGGCCGCACATCGCGCCGGCATTCGGACCGTTATTTTGCCCAAAAGGAACGAAAAAGATCTGAAAGAAATTCCGACTACTATTCGGGTATTTTTTGAGAACATATTTTCAAATCTATTCGATGTTTAATAATGTTTTATACGATTTTAGGCCGAAATGTATTTTCATTTTGTTTCGCATATCAATGAAGTACTCGATTCGGCATTTGATGAACACTTTACTCATTCTAACAGTAGTTCAAAATTAGGACAATTCGAAAGTAAACTCTGAATTGGCTTTTGATTGAATCGAATTATTTTTTTTATTGACTTATCCATAACTCTGTGATATAATGACAATATTTTTACAAATTGTTTAAAATGTTTTAGAATTCGTATTCAATGATTATGTGTAAAGAAAACAATTGTTTTTTTCTCAAATCAATATTTTTCTATTGGAAGTGCTCTTCGTTTAGATTGAAAAGAATTACTTTGACTTTAAATAAAGAAATGTTTGAATCAATTGATTAAATTTTTATTGTTATTTGTAATTATTTGTATGTTTTTACGACTACAGAAGCACTAATTATTAGATATCTTAAATGATTGAATCTTACAAGGTTACTTCTAATTTGATCCCTGGCTCGAGTCACACAAATAAGGATAAGAGCTGTTGGATAACATAGAGTGGACTTGGTTGGACATTAGTACTATGGGAAGTAATTTTTTGAAATTAAAAGATTTAAATCGAATTTTGAGAAACGAACATGGAAAGAATTGAAAGTAAATGCACTGTTAGTAATGATTTAAACTTTTTGTTTAGATGTTTAGTCAATATATTCATAATTTATTAGAACTAAAACTCTAAATACAACCAAAAAGTGTCCAAAAAGTATCAAATGATTAATTAAAACCGAAAGACGATGAGTGAGACAATGGTTGCATTGAATTACGCAAATCTTAAGACACGTGATCTGTGATAATGATAAATGAGAGCAATAATCAAAGCGACTATTGATAGTTGATATGCAATTGAATAAAGACATTGATAGCAGTATTGGTTGCTAGGAATCGAGGAATAATACGTCGTTAAAGATAATTAGCTGTAGTTGGCTATAGTTGGCTAAAGTCGGCAGTTCTGGCAGTTCTCGTCTCTTATTCTGCCCCCAATTGCTGGTTCGGTCAAAAGGCATAATTAGAGTGAGCCTCGACTCTCACAACCATTTCATATATAAACAGCTCTTAATATATATGATATTTATATACTAATGAATGTTGACCTTTGAACCCGTCAGCTATAATCACTATTACGTATAGATATACGACATTACCTATTGTGGGCGCCGTAGTCATGAATGAAGACTCATCCGTTCCTCTACAGACGACTGGTGTGACCGCTAGTGCACAGGTTGTTCATGTTAACCCAACGCACCCGACACACAACCAGCACAACCACTCGGCCCCAAACATCACTTCAATCCATCCAAATGTTCAAAACTCTAACCACGGAGTCATTGTGCCGGCGCCCCAGGTTATGGGACTCAGCCTTTCCGTCTCAGGTAAGACTTGTCGACAACTATCTGTGTTCTTACGACTGTCCGTTCGAGTTATTAGATCCAAAATTGTGTTTATTTTTTGAATAAATAAAATAAACTGCAGATAAAAAACTTCTTTCCTTTGAAAAAGTGTTTACAAGAGATAAAACTATTTACACAACGATTCGTATTATTCGAAACCAAACTTAACTTAACTTATGTTTGAGAAAAAGCACTTTTAAATTGCTTTTTATGTTGGTTTCAAACATTTTTATAATTTATTCTTTCGAAAACACAACAAGTTGTTAAACACCAGAACTTTTATTATTATTATTAGAATTATAATTTGGAAACATTTTCGGAGAAAGTTTTTCTCATATTTTTTACAGCTATAGAACTGCAGTAATATTTAACTAAAATCTAATTATTGTTTAGACATGAATATGAATTTAGTTTAATCTGTGGCATAAAAACCATTAAAATGGCAAAACTCGTGTTCATAAGTGGCTATAAATTTAACGCTTAATTTAACAGTTATTCTGGAGACTCATTGCTGGCTTTCCCTTTCCTTCTCTCCCTTCCCTCAAACCTGTGTTTCATATGAAATAATTTATATATTTCTTGTTTGGAATTAAGTTACATAAAAATTCTTAAACGCATCGACAAAAACACTAGAAATTAGTCGATTTTCGCTATGGAACGGGTGTTTCAATTGTCCGTATGATCTATAATATAAACTTTATATGTTTTAATAGCTTCTCTTCAGACTATACTACAGTATACTATAGTTTTATGTTTTGAATTCGCATTTGCATTCTTTGCGCTCAAATGAGATTCAGTGCAATTAAGGTCTGCCTCTCTATGACTCTCTCATAAATTATTACTAATATTCAAACTCAATATTAATGTGAATATAACTGTAAAACTACAGTAACATTAGGTCTACAATATGTGTATGCATTTGAATGTATGCGAAAGTTTATTGCAGTACAGCATACGTCAGTCCGAACTCACACAAGTTGTCGCTTCAAAACTCAAAACTTTCGGCTAAATGGGTGGGACTTAGCTCTTGAGCTAACAATTTGATAGCTCTTCGGATTTGATAGTTTCCAAAAGTGATTCGATAACAACGAAAACTTTTGCTAAAATCATAACAACTTTTCTTAAATGAATAAAACCTAAAATATATAATAACTCTACTTTTCTTCAGTTTTCGTTTTGTTAATTATTAATCAATTATTTATTAAACAAAATTCATATTTACTTTTACAGTAGTTTCAGAAATATATTTTTGTTTTTGTTAAAATTAATTGAATTTCGATTGAATTTGAGTTGAAATAAGTGGTTGAAAAGGGATTTTGATAAACAATATTGTTATTTAAACTTTCCAAACATGTGCTAAAGGATTAATAGTTCTCTTTTGAGTTAAAAACCAGTTTCCGAAAGATAAAAGTTGTGTCAAATCGTCGAAGCAATCGATACAACAGACTCTGACTGTTCTGTCAGTAGTGCTGTATTAGAGGCTGATTAGTGCCTTGATTATTTCTATACATCTAGATATTGTCGAATTCAAAGCTCGTTGACTCATCAAAGCAAACTGTCTTTTGAAGTTTTCAAAAAAATCATTTTTAAGCTAATTTTTAATTGTTCATTAATTGTCATATTTAACCATGATAAGCTGTAGCACTAGCAGCAACAGCAGCAGTAGCTGTCGTTTTAATGCCATCAATAATAGTTCTCATTTGTATTCATATCAAAATAATTTGAACGTAAATTCAGATAACTCTACAATAATATCATCGACAGTCAGTTATAACAATAGACTTCATTTGCATCAATCGATTAATCAGTTATCGAATGTCGTATATTCTGTGCCACAAGTGTCGAGTCCTCAGCCCATTAGTTGTCCACAAAATCATTCGCAATATAATAGTAATGACAGCAATAATGCCGACGAAAACAACTGTTATTTCAACTATTCGTGTGATAACCAGTCGTCCAACTGGACTGCGCCGACACAGACGGCTAGCTCTGTCTCCCCGGCCAACACTCTTGAGCCAATCAAGAATCTCAAAGAAAGCGATCACTTAAGGACTGTATTCAAGCAAGAACACATTGGTATGACATCAACGCATCTCCGTTTTTTCCCTTTTTTAACCATTCATTTACTTTTGTCTCTCATTTTCCAATCTCTAACTCATTTCAAAGATAACCCCATTTTTATTCTAATATATCAATATATATGGAATTTTATTTTGTCGTTAATTTAGTTTTGCATTTAATGTTATTTCAGATCTAATTAAATATTTTAAAAATTTCTTTATTTGAATGAAAAGTTAAGTTTAAATTACAATTTCCCACGACTTGTAGGCTTTAAACTGATTTATAACATGTCTTTTAGTCCATAAGTAGGTAAATGTAATCTATGATAGTCTTAATTCAATAGTAAATCCAATACAAGAGATCATATTATTTGTTTCAATTGTTTTGAATGACATTAAACATTTTGATTCTCTTGTTTCAAATAAATCTTTTCCGTTATTATAAATATTTAGTTTAATTTTCAAAATGCAATAAATATATTCAATATACAGTATTTTCAAATTTTGTTTTGTTTTTCACTAAATCTGTTTAGTTTGGAAATTTTATTTTTCTAAGTGTTTAGAATTAGCTATTTATTTATTGTAAGTTGGATTGTTTATTGTCAAGATGCATTTCAAGTACAGTTGAATAGTTTATTTTTATCACAATTTAATTATTCGGACAAACTTTACATTATGTCGTGATTATTGATAATAAATCAGAATTTTTGTTATTATTTTAGCTTGTTACAAAATAATCAGCAATTTTAAAATAATCTGCAAATTTCTTCTCATGAAAAAACTTTAATGCTTTGATATTAGTCAGGGTTAGGCAAAGTTGGCCGAGTCATAAGGTATAAGTAGGGGTAAAATAATGTTTTCCCCAATTCTGATATTTAATTTAATAATAATTTAGAGAAAATTTCTAATTTTTGTCTAATGTTATGGCTCAATCCTTACCCTCTCACTTAATCTTGATATTAATTAATACTTTGGAATTAAATCAAAATTTAAAATAACTTTTAACTCCTTATGATTGCATTATTTTTGCCGTTTAATTGTCATTTATTATCAGTTAAACGAATATTCATTTTAAAACGTGATTTTGATTTTGTGAAAGAAATTTGATATATGAGAGAAATTAATTGCAAATATAGTCAAAAATTATTAAAATTGCAATTTAGCGCAAATTTATTCCTACTCTACAGAAAAGTCTGTATTATATTTGTAATACAATATTGTATTTATAGTGGAAATCGTTCAGATTTATGGCAACAAAACATTGTTCCAAAAATTAATTATTATTTACTACTTATTTACTTACTTAGCAAGGACACTCAGACGGAACAGATTTAAAATTACCGGAATAGATAATTTTTTGCGTTTAATAAATTTTTAGTTTTTGTTTAAATTTAAAATTTTCTTTAAACTGGATTGCTAATTTGATTCAATTGAGGTTTTGTAGAAAAATATTTTTTAATTTACCCCTCCCTAACACGGATAATTTTTTTAACTACGGTAATATAATATAAAAATTCATATGCTGGCTTTAATTTTTTATATTGTTAATAAAATTTTAAAAACTACAAAGATATTATTAATATAGTTTTAACATTTTTGAATATCTCTTACATAAGTCGCGCCAAAAGATTGAAATAAAAGTATAATAAAGAATAAGAGATTATTTATTATAACTTATATCAAATTACACAAGTTAAAACTGAAATTCTTCAAATGCAATTCGAGAATATGTTTGCAATAAATATATATATATATTTCTTTGATAATTAAGTTTCAATGACAAATTTTTTAATCGATTCAATTAATAAAATTAAAAATTAATGTTTATTAAGATTCAATTGATAATTAAATCAAATTCCAGTTATTATTTTAGACAAATAACATCTTATAGTTAATTATTAATAGATTTTCAGTTTGTCTTAAATTGCAACGTTACTTGTCATTAGTTAATGATTTGGAACTATATATAAATTAATTGAATAATTATGTAATAGTTATTATGAAATCCAGCCTATCTTCACTGTAAACGGATTTATATTCTTCGATTCATATCTGGAGTAATTCAAAATTGTCTCACAACCAGTGCATAGGTACTGTGCTATACAAGTACTGTAACAGTACAAACAAGTATAGTTAGCGCAATTGGAGCAATAAAATATATAAAATATTATTGAATTACAGATGGGTTTGTGAAATATGATACGACTTTTTTAAAACAATTTTTTTTATTTGTGTCTGGAATTGAATTGATTTGAAAGCACGTTATTTCGTGTAATTTATATTCAATAAACATAATATATATAAACTGATAAAAAATTGTCTTTATTTCTTACAATTTGGAAAAAAATTGACAAAATAAAGTGAACAAGTTGATGTATTCGGCGTTTAAATTCGAAATTAATTTCTAATTTGAATATAGTTTTGGCTGATTTTTCTATTGAATAAATCAATGTTAGAAATAACAAACTTTTTCTTATTTTGTGGTCTAATAATATCATTTGTTGTTATCATTTTATAGCTTTGAGTTTCTATTTAAAGAATTTATAATCAAAATTAGATCCAATCGAGAGATCGTTTGGAGGGACTGTTGTTTGGATTGATAAGAGTATGTATAGTATAGAGAATTAAGCCTAACTTAAAGAGTGTTACTGTAGGGCTCAGTTGTTTGAGTATATCTGGCACTGAAGCAGCATTATGGCTATGGCTATGCAAACATTATATACTTTACATCTACTCAACTGTTTCTACACCCGATTTAAAGGCTATGTTTTGGCTGAGATTTTTGTAATTTCCGAACAAATTCTTGTGTTCTCAATGAAAATGTATATCGCATTCAAAAGCTCTTTATTTCTATATCTTATGCCGCGTTTCGAACAAACTTTAGATAAAAGTGTATTTGAATTGAAAACTTAAAACTATTAACTAAATGCTAAGAATATTACAATAATGTCTTTATACCCATCTGTCAGTTTCACAAATTGTTTGAAAGGTTTTAAAATGAAGACTTGTTTAGAGTTCAGAATAGACTTTGAATTGAAAATCTTGTCATCAAATCATTAAATGTTTTAAAATTGCATTATTTCTCAAAGAAATTTAGAGATTTGTTGCGACAAAACTTCAGAGTCCAAAGTCTATTCAATATATAATCAACTTTTATTAATCTATTGACTAATTTATATACAATACAAGAGTCTGTTTTGAGAATCTTTCAAAAATTTCCATTTCTTACTAAATCCAAAACTTGATCTAAACTATTGCTGAGAAACCAGTAATAACTATCAAAACAATTAAACAGAATCTAACAGAATGTAACTTTGATTGAACTCTTAAAGCAGATCCAAATGGAGACCTATCCATATCGGGTCACATAAACGGTCAGAACTCACCGCCGAGTGGTTTACAACAACCGTGCGCTATATGTGGAGATAAGGCAACCGGAAAACATTACGGGGCGTTCAGTTGTGATGGTTGCAAAGTAAGTGAAACATGCAAATCCAGACCTATATGTGCTTTACTCAGCTGTGCCACAACCACCTAACCAACTGCTGCCAACCTCTTGCAGGGCTTCTTTAGGCGGAGTGTGCGTAAGAACCATCAGTACACCTGTCGATTCAACCGGAACTGTGTCATCGACAAAGACAAACGCAATCAGTGCCGGTATTGTCGACTCAAGAAGTGCTTCCGCGCCGGTATGAAGAAGGAGGCCGTCCAGAACGAGAGGGACCGAATCACTTGTCGGCGACCCAGTTATGACGACACAGGCAACAGTGGCGGCACTTCTATTCAGGCTCTCCTTCACGCGGAGATGTACTCACGACAAGTCAGTATAGATTAATAAATTTATGAATTGATTGACTATTAAATTAATACTCAGTTTATTGTCCAGATCTCTCCCCAACCCGTGGACACGAACTTCGGGACCAAAAAACTGGCCAATATTACCGATGTATGCGATTCGATGAAACAGCAACTCCTGATTCTGGTCGAGTGGGCCAAATGCATACCGGCCTTCACCGAACTCAACATTGACGACCAGGTGGCTCTACTGCGAGGCCATGCGGGCGAGCACTTACTGCTAGGCCTGTGCCGCCGATCGATCACTATTAAGGACATTCTCTTATTGGGGAATGACTTCATAATCCCGCGCCACTCACCAGACCCTGAGATTAGTAGAGTTGGGAACAGAATATTAGACGAAATAGTGGCAGTGATGAGGGACGTGCAAATGGACGACTCGGAGTTCGCTTGTCTTAAGGCGATTGTCTTCTTCGATCCGAGTAATCAATTCGAGCGACTCTTTGGACGAAATTAAAGCAAATATTTAATACAATTATAATTTGAATATAGCAGCTAAAGGCCTGAGTGAACCGAATAGAGTCAAGACTCTGAGACATCAGATCCAGATCTGTCTCCAGGACTATATCAATGATCGACAGTACGACTCGAGAGGCCGGTTCGGTAACATTCTACTGCTGTTGCCGCCCCTCCAGAGCATAACGTCGCACCTGATCCAACAGATCCAGTTCGCGAAGATGTTGGGGACGGCGAAGATCGACAGTTTGATCCAAGAGATGCTTCTCGGAGGTAATGTTAATGCAATTAATACAACGCCGCAGTCGCAGCTGCAATGGCAGTCCAGAAACCATCAGCTCTGGCAGGGATCCCACCCCAGTATGTCGTCCTCAGACTCTTTCTAACATTCATTTCAGTCTCAATTCACTTCATTTCACGCTTTACTACATTTTCTATCTATTCGTTTACTAATTATTTATATTTATTTTAAAATAACATAACATTTGATATAATAATTACTTCTAATATACAGTACCTTATGATTGTATAATTAGCACATTTTATGATATATAAACTTATTATTTGCTTTTCTACTAATGTTAGCCTCAATTTCGGAATTGCATTTAAAATTTGTTTTTGTTTTTACTATTGTTAAATAGGACAGACGTATCCCGACAATAGCCCAAACTCATCGAATGTGATGGACAGCAGTCCGTCGACGAGTGCCCAGCAGTCGAATGGCTCGCAAGCAATACCTGTTAATAGAATTAATACAAATATAGCCAACAATTCATATAATTCTCTTACAAATGGTCATCAGTCGGACATAATTTCAAACGGACACAGCTCTGACACATCAATACCTTCTCCGACAGACGAGTCATACAAATTACAATCGAATTCATTATCGTTTAAACGCGAAAATATTGTATCGGAAGTCAATTCCTTCTAAAAGTTTAACTAAATTTTTGTTTCTCTCAAAACTAAACCCGAGTTTAATTGGAAGGCATAATCAATACTGTCCTGAAATAGAAGCCAAACAATAATTTGGAATTAGTTTTAAATTAAAAATAGTTCTCAGAAATTGTTTTATAATTTTTATATTTATAAAAAGTTTGAATTAGAAGAAAAACTTTTGCTTTTATTTCACTAAAATTTCAATTTATTATTATTTTTATTCTCACCAAATATTTTAGTTATTATTTTTTTGACTAACGATTTCATTTCTCATTTAGATAACTAATTATAGTTTAAACACATATTTAAAATATTTTTCTATAATTATAATAATTTGTGTAATTAAAAAAAGTGAAATTAAGTTTAGAATATATAATAATCGCATTGCTATTATGTAATATGCGGTCGATCTTTGAATTCTTGTGCCATAAAAACTATTTGTGTCTTAAAACTTAACACTTAATGAATATTTTGCTCAATTTTATTTGTAAATCATAACGACACACAAAAATCATATAATTTTTATCATTGAATTAGTTTCCGAACATTGTTTGATTGAAAAATAAATTGTAATAAAATGAGCGCAAAATCATTAGAACTTAGAGTACTTTCGATGATTAGATATTTTATTTTTATGTCGTTTTCGACAAACAAATACAATCGTAAGTCAAATGAAATTAATTTTCTCTTTTTCTTTAATCTGTTTATTAGAGTTTTTTATATTTAATTTATTTATTCTGTGATCCTGTGATTGATCTCATGTTCAGTTTATGGCATTATATGCAGTCTATCATTTGATTCTGTGATTCTATTTCATTGGAAATTCTGCATTTGCTTCGACTCCAGAGGAGGAGGAGTTGAGCCACAAATACATTGATTGCAGCCATACGTTCCACAATTGTTTGATCTGTCTGTGACCGCCCTTTTCTCCGCTCAGATAACAGTTTTCATTCCTTCAGTACTGATGTTTGCATTGTTTCAGTCACTCATTGGTTGGGTTAAAATGGGCTAAAAGAAGCCATACAGTACACACTACACACACACTAACTCTACGATATTTCGGTCATAAAAATATTGTGATAATAGTGATGAACAGGTTTTTAAAATTACGAGCTTGCTATTTTGACTAATTTATATTCTTAAGAATGAATTACATGAAATTAATAAGTATAGATATTCGCTAATGTTTTAAATATTTTTTTGTACATTTTTAAATTATGAACTTTAGAAATGGACTACTACTAATTTTTATAAAAATTTAAATACAACATTAAAGTTTATTAAGTTAAAGTGGAAATATATAATCAGGAGATAAAATTACTATTGGCCAGCATTTATGGGCACTTTATCTTTAGACGTTAACAGAACAGTTTGTACCGAGAAAATTCTTGTGCAAAAATGTGGAATCATATTGTTGATTAAAAAGCTATTTCAGATAGTATAAATCTATTTGATTGAAAGATTTGCAAATTAACTCTTTTTTATATTGTTTGAATTATCATTAAAATAATTACTTAACTAATTTAAATTGCCAGATGTTTAATTAGTCGGGATAACTGCTTTATTTATAAAATTTATTATTTAAGAAATATAAAAAAGCTTGTAATAACATAATGTAATAAAACTTTGAAGAGTGCTATACGCAAGCCATAGTAAAAACAATATATTAATAATTCGAACCAAATAGTATTTAATATTAAATAATTAAATAAAATTAAAATATAATTTATTTAATACATAATAATAAGGTAATAATAAAAAAAATTTAAAAACGTTAAATAATAATATTTTTAGCTTAACTTTTTAACATTAAAAAAGCTATTTTATTAAAATTCAAAAATATTTCGATAAATACAAAATAAGTGAATTCAATGCTGGCAGTACTCAGACATTCAAAATTCATAAATGATAAAAATGGTATAGTTAAATTTAAATAAAATTTAATCCAAATCTTGTTTTTAACCCGTGTACATTTGGCCAAACAAATTTTAGCAGCGTAATTTATACACTAATATATAATTAAATTCAATTAAAAATAAATACTAAAAGATTTTTAATTAAAATATTTATATACATTAATATTACAGCATCCCAAAATATAATTAAAGTTTATTCTGGTGTAATTGAATGTCAAACTCCGTAGAGAAACTCTTATGGATTTCCAAAATTATGATAATTGTTGCGCAAATTAGAAAACTTTATATTATTTATTCTGTACTTTTTTTGCCGCAAATTAGTTAAATCGTCTTTTGATTGTAATCTTATCAAAAAGAATTTGATTTCAGAGTATAAGTAAAGAGAAACAATTATGTTAATAGAATTTTTTCTCTAAAAGCTTAGAACTGATAGAGTCTCTGCAACTGACGTCAGCGCTAATTCAAATAATTTTAAACATATAGACAATTTATTCCGTCAAAATGTTCGTTTCGCTTTATATTTGGATTAACTTTTGGCAAAAAGCATTTTATTTTTTGAAAGAAAAGCATTTTGACCATTTGCATTAAAAAAAATTTACCAAGTGTATATTGGCAAAATGGATTTTGGTAATATGGAGTACATGGGCTTTTAACATGTTGCATTTTTTAATTTTGTAAAATTTTTAGCTTAGATTTAAAAATTTAAAAACAAAACGATTAATATATAGCAAAACAATTTGAAATATTTAACTACTAGGGAAGAATGCCCGCTCTCTCTCCCTATAAAGCAAAACAATACCATAAATTCAAAAACAAAAACATTACTAAAATATATTTTGATTTTGGCCTTGAATTGAAAGCATTGCTTTGTTTTAACTCTAATAAAATTATTGACTCATCAGTTGAAAACGTTGACGATTTCACTGACACAAATAAATAAATAAATAATGAACTAGCTCTTCTAAAAATCTATTAGAATATTAAAGAAAAGTAGTCTTTACTTACGTTACTTTACTTTACTTAGTCGTTAGGGTTTAAAGAATTATATTACATAAAAAGATTAGATTAAACTGAATGGTAATATGCAGTGAAATGCATTCATTCTTAAGGATTACAAAATTTATATCGTACTCAATGGCAAAATTGAATCAACTGTATCACGTTGACTTGTACAGCGTTTAAACAGTATGTGCAAGCTCAAAATAAATTTAACATTTTAAGGTTAGGCACCTAAAGACATTTGTCCTGGCTCTGATAATATGTAACTTAAATTTTCTAAATATTTAATAACAAGCATGAGTAAAGTGTACAAAATCAAACTGGTAACCTGAGTAGCAATTTGGTATTATTCAGAGATCGAGAAGGTCGGCCGATCCAGGGGGGATCAGGGGAGGGATTTGCCTCAAAATTTAGGCCAAAAACGTAGGGGGGATCAGGGAGAGGGTTTTTCCAAAAACTCTCAAAAAACCTATATATTTATGATGAAATTTTGCCTAATTTAACCGGATTTAAATTAAATTTAGCTAAATTAACTCGATTTAGCACCAATTTAGGGAAAATCTTCTAATTTTGAGCAAAAAACCCAAAAGATTTGACGGCCGCCTACGGCGGCCTGAAAAACGTCGAGGGGGTACCTTTTCTTGGACCAAATGCTAGATCCAAATTTTCAAAATCAGGGGTTTTTGTCTTTCTCGATCTCTGGTATTATTAGCAAGTACATAACCGTAATAAGGTTTAGTCATTTATTTTATATTTTGTACAATAGATGTCAACATTTGTTGTATTTTTTCAATTATTTGTTGTATTATATTCTGAGTTGTATTTAGTCAGAAAGTAAACAAAAGTTTATTATTAAATAATAATTTGGTTTTAACTAAATTAATAAAATCTAAATTAGAAATGAATGACTCGAAGACCGAAAGCGGTATTCATTGCAATTGTTTTATGATTTGAAAGCATTTTCAATAACCAATTAAACCATTTATTGATTATAAAACCAATAGAGATGTCAGAAGTGGACAACCCTTTGGACGAGTCATTGGTGAAGGAATTACTTCAATCGGGGGTTGATTTGCGGTCGTATTCGCTGGAAGTGGAGAAGTCTTTGTCGGACATCGAAAACGCTTCCGTCAATGACTACATTGCAGAGTCCGAAGCGATCGCTTCACTCCATTCGGAGATCACGTCTTCGGATCAGATATTGGAGCGATTGGAGGGAATGTTGTGCGCATTTCAGGCAGATTTGGGCAATATATGTCAGGAAATCCTTTCCCTTCAGGAGCTGTCTGTGTCACTGAACCAAAGACTCAAAAACAAACAATCGATTCGTTCGAATTTGAGTCAATTCGTTGACGATATGATTGTCTCCGAAGCCGTCATTTCACACATAGTCGACACTCCCGTCTCGGAGAAGGAGTTTTTGGAACAGCTCTACGTTTTGGACCACAAGATCTGCTTTGTTAAGGAGCAGTCGTTCCGAGAGGCGAAGAGCTGTTCCGATGTTCTCCAGATTCTGAATAATCTTAAAACGAAAGCGATTTCGAAAATCAGAGAATACTGTCTAAAGAAAATCCAATCGAGTCGTAAAGCGATGACTAATTACCAAATTCCTCAAAACGCGTTACTCAAGAATAAGTTCTTCTATCAGTTCCTTCTGAGTCACGACAGGGACGTCGCGCGAGAGATCCAAACCGAGTATTTGGAGACTATGAGTAGAGTTTACTTCTCATACTTTAAGGAATATTTGCACCGATTGTCGAAACTCCAGTTCGAAGACGTGCCCGAAAAGGACGACCTAATGGGAAGCGAAGACACCGGCGCCAAATCCCGGACCTCTCTCTTCACTCACAAACACTCTCTTAAGAACCGGTCGACTGTCTTCACAATTGGCGATCGCGAGAATGTTCTCACCTCTGACTTGGAGTCGCCGCTCATTGTGCCGCACGTGGCGGTCAGGACTGAGACTAAGTACCCGCTCGAGAGTCTGTTCCGGTCCCACCAGTTTGCACTGGTAGACAACGCCTGTCGCGAATACCTATTCATATCTGAGTTTTTTATGGCGAACCCTAACTCAGCCCAAGAGTTATTTAACTTAGTTTTGAACAAAACCTTCACTTTAATGATCAAACAAATTGAAGATCAGTTTCAGTCGAGTTATGACTCAATTGCACTATTCGTTTGCCTTCATATCATATATCGTTACCGACTGTTGGCCCACAAGAGAGCGGTTCCAACCCTCGACTTCTACTGGGAGTCAATTGTGAAGATAATTTGGCCGCGATTTGAGTTCGTATTCCAATCACACATTCAGAGCATACGAGTCTGCGATACCCAACGACTGGCCAACTTCGACACTCGACCCCATTATATCACCCGAAGATATGCTGAGTTTTCCGCTTCTATTATGACTATTAACGACACTTTTCCCGACGAAAGGGTTTCTATTTTGTTGGGAAGTCTTCAGAATGAAGTCGAAAATCTGATTCTAAAGATGGCGTCTCTGTTCCCGAACCCGAAGGAACAGTTGATTTTCATAATCAATAACTACGACATGATATTAGGGGTTCTGATTGAACGCAAGAAAGAGGACTCAAAAGAGTCCGAAAACACTAAACAACAGTTGAATAAACGAATTCAGGACTTTGTGGAAGAGCTCTTGTGTCCACATTTTGGAGCAATGATTGCGTTTGTGAAGGACTGCGAGTCTTATGTCGACAAAAATGATTTCGAAGCTCTGAAGCGCGAAGAGCCCAAAGTGACGAATTTGATTCGTCAGTTCAACACCGGTTGGCGTAAAGCACTCGAAGACATCTCCAGAGAAGTGATGAACTGCTTCTCGAACTTCAAGAACGGGAATAACATTCAACAGTCGGCTCTGACTCAAATCATTCAATACTACCATCGGTTCATCAAAATTGTTTCACAAAATCCATTCAAAAACAATCCAATTCGTAGTGAACTCATTAATATACATCAGTTGATGGTTGAGGTCAAGAAATACAAAACTAATTTCTAATTACTTCTAATTTCGACGTTATTTTATATTTTTGTTAAATTAATTAATTTTTTCATTAATTGATTAGTTATTAAATAAATGAATTTTGTTTAAAAAGTTTATGTTTGGAATAAATTTATTTTTTTGAAATTGAAATAAAACTCTCTTTTTTTGTGAAATGTATTTTAAAGTTTGGTTTAAATTACCAAGCACAGATTCAACTAAACAAATTCCATTGATAAAATTTTCTATTTGAATTTATATATAATTTAAATACAAAATTTAATTTAAACCTGTACATTTTATTTTGAAAATTAATTTTTAACCTTTATCAAGCGTAAAGTTATGATTCATAAGTTATGAAAAACATAAGTTATGATTAAATTTTTGAAAAACAGATTTGAAATTAGATGAAAATTTTTTATTTCAAACTTCAATAAACAAAAACTATCATAAAATAAACTTAAGATTATATGAATATTCAGTAATTTTCAATAAAATTGACTAATATTTACAGTCAATTAATCTATTTTATAACTTAAAACTTTTGCTTTTTTTGTGA
>JAQFXP010001379.1:0-19669 GCA_034693685.1 Belba bartosi
TATCGATGTGGTGTGATCATACGATCACACCACATCACTTTTTAACTAAAAATGCAATTAAGCATTTATTTTTAATGTTTTTAATCTGGCTATTGATAGCAAACAATAGCCAGATTACTACAATATTATTACTAAATAAATATTTATTGTTATGCTATGCACAATAATATACATAATAGTTAAAAATTATACAATACAAAAAAAGTAAAAACAACCATGTTTATATTATAAAAGCAAGATAAATCGTATATCCATAACAAAATTACGTAAAACATAAAAATAAATTAAAATTAAATAATTACATCTATTATAATAAATTAAAATTAATTGCATTTATTCATGGCAAAAAATTCAAATTTAATATAAATTAACTAGATTGATCTAAATAATATGTACAGGAATATATATTTTTTATTAATAGCCTGTCTTTCGCACCATTTGTAAAATAATAACTGTTAGCAATAAAAAGCTTGTTATAAGAATACGTCTTTAAAAATAATGTGCATATTTAAAATACAATTTTATTGCTAAATTCACAATCCTAGTTAAGATGAACTAGCAATTCATATTTCTAACTAACTAGAAAAGGGCAAATCTACACTTGAATATTTTATGTAGAAATATATATTTAGCTTATGTAGACATATAAATATGAAATATTCCTAATTTGTAAATGTATTTCCGGCAATATCTAAAAATATTAATCAAATCTAATAAGTGCTAAAAGTTAGGAATAATTAATTATATTTGCATTGATTCGGGCGACAAATCACGAGATATTAAAACACGATTTTTAATCTAATTTTTCTTATTTGTCACACATTTCGCTGACATGTTTGTGATGTAAGCGATTCATTGGTTTTAACCAAATATTCCGAAATATTCCGATAAGAGTAAAAAATGTACTGAAGAGACTTTAAATTTTATATTATGTTTAAGTTTTATTTTGTATAAAATTTTAATATATTTTATACATAAGTGCATAAAGTTATGAATTTTTGGTTTTGCGCTTAAATTTAAATTTTTATATACATTAATAGAAACATAAATTTAAAAACAATTTTAGTGTAAAATAGATTGCATTAGAGCTGAAACGAGACATGAAAGCAAAAGACCAATAATTAGAATAAGTGCAACTTGCCAACGGTGACCAAGTTAGATTTTGTAAAGTTAAATTTTTTAAATCTAAAAATATAGAAAATTTTCTAGTGTAATTTATTATAGCATTATTATTCCATATTTTATGTATTAAATATATGTAAATTGTTTTAAAAGTTGCATTTATATTTTAATAATAATATTGTACCAATAGATAAATAAATTTCAAACATGCTTTATTAGATAAAAGCTTTTCTATTATCCTAAATTTATAATCAAAAATGTTTTAGATAGACCAAGCACTTTTGCTGCACATATTTACATAATGCGTTTTTTATTAATTATTTTTTGAATATGTCAATTTTTATTGCCTAAATTCTAGTTAAATCACTTGATTTAAAAAAGTTAAGATAAAAAATTATCTGCCTTGGTTATCCCTTGACAACAATATAAATTTGCAATAAAAATATACTAATACAATTAATGATTGACTTGGGAGTTTGGAAACCTAGTAAAGAAGTTATATGAGAGATTATTATTAAATAGCAATTTAAACAACATTTTGAATAACATTAACTGTTATTTTCGACTAAACTTAAATTTTTAATTTCCGACATTTGGTGTCAAAATATAAATAGTAAGCAAACGCCCACTAATTTTAGCATGAAATGCGGTATGCCAAACATGTAGTTGCATATTTATGCACAAGCTTATATCATATTAATATTAACGCTTTGTAAGCTATATTTATGCTTGCTTTAACTAACAATGTATAGATCAAACCAGCTTCTTAATGTTTTTTTTCTAAAATATATTTATATTAATATATTATATCTATTTATACAACATTAGGTCTAAGAGTGAGAGTATGTGTGTATTAGATAATGTTGTTTAGCTATAGATTGACTACAACACCAACAACTGAATCGCTTTTAATGTACTTTTTTAAGATGAGAGTGGATGGGGAGGAATGGGAGAATAGGAAATGTATAACATAGAATGCCTGCAAGAGATGTGTGAATTTTATAGTAAATTTTCAAAACACAAACTTGTAATTTAAATCCCCAATTGAGAATTTAGGGAAAAAAACTTTTCTGTCTAAAAGCGTTTTTGTTTTTGTTTTGTATTTTCTTATTTTATTTTTTTATTGAGATAAACAAATTTGATCAAATAAGGAAGAGTTAGAAACACAAGTAATTTACCGGCTATTTTTTTTAACGTTTAAACTTGATCAAATTTACGATATAATTAATTTAAATTTTAATTTAATTTCAATTAGAATTAAGTTTACTGGCATTAATAATATAAAATGTAATATGCTGCAAGCTAAAAAAATTAATTATTAACTTTACCCCCTGCCTGGTTATCCCCACATGTTTCGGAAGATGCGTTTCTATAATAAACTTTGACTTTAAAACAAATAGATATTAATTTTATTTATTATTTAAGGCGAGTGGGAGTACTTCTCTATGTTATAAAAATATATTTTTTATTATATTTTTATAAATAAATATAATAATAATGATTAATATTAATATTTTTTTTGAATCTGTTAATAGACTTATGAAAATAGTTATTTATTTCTCTTGGCTATTTTTATCTTGATTTTTATTTTTATTTAATAAATCGTTTAAATTCTAATATGTTTTTGTTTTTGATTTTTATTTGTAATAATAAAGCGTCAAATCTAAGACAATTTAATAAAAATATTGATTTAGTTGAAGATTAAACTAAAATCTAACTACACTTTCAAATATTGTTAATATTTTTTTTGCAAACTTTATACTTAGTTTTATAGTCAAATATACTTTAAATAAAGTCTTTATTAACAAGTCAAAATTATATTTATTAATATATTTTGCAAATTGTAATAAAATTTCTAATTTATAGTCAATTAAATTAGAAAATACTTAATTCTAGATGATAAAATTTTATTTGTTTAAGTTAATTAAAGTTGTCTAATTTAGTATTTAAAGTTAACTAACTAAATTTTATTGCTTCTAATTAGATATAAAATAAATTAAACATAATAAATTTATAAAAATAATTATAACAAATAAAATAAATAAAAGATTATTACAAGTTAGCAACATAAAACAATATAAAACAGTAGTTAAAACACAAAAAACAATCTTGTACATAAAATATAATATCCAGCATTAGCAAATGTTACAATAAAAATTGTAACAAATTGATTTTTTATACCTAATGTTCGACTAAAAAATAATTTTCGAAATTTGGTTAATAGGATCGGAACACTTGCAACGAATAGTAAGTCCGTAATAGAAGTTCGTAATTGTGTTTGTGTTTCGCAACACATGTTTGAGATGTTAGTTAAAACGGATTAAATTGCAATAAAAAAATAATTTATTGCTACTATTTATTTTAATTGGCCAATTATTAGCTTGGCTTATTTAAGATAAATGCAAAACACATTAATTGATCTAGGCGCAATTACTGAGCAAGACAGATTTTAGACTTTAATAAAAAAAATTTATCTTAACTATTTTATAGTTATTGCTTTGCACGCGATTTGCAAATATGTTATCAAATAATTTTTAATTTAGTTTCTAAGTGTACGAGAATTCAAATAAAATAATAATATATTTTACAAATTCTAACAAGATAATCAATAAAAATGTTAAAATTATACGCATTAATGAGAGAGTAAATTAAACTTCGCATATCTGTGCCTTTAAGGAATAATTTTGAAATTTTATATCAATATGTTATTAAATTAACCCTTTTATTAACAATTTGTATTAAATTAATAATACATTTTTAGTGCTGTCAATAAATAATGCGTCTTATTAATTGATAAAATATATAAATTATTAACTAGAGCGCTACTTAAACGATATATCGATATAAGTTTACTTTAAATTTATTTTTCAAACAAGCAGATATTTCAGTCAGTCATTTGTTCATATATATTTTTAGAGCTTTCGTTTATTGTTCATAAATTCTTATTTTTATATTGTACTATTTTTAGTCTATTTGTTTTGTCATGTTATTTTTGCTTGAAATATCACATGCTGTTTATTAGATTTATATCAAAGGTTTATTTTAAATTAGATTTATTCTATAAAATATATTCTGAAACTTATAAATAATAAATTTGTATCTATCTACTTTTTATATAGCTTGCACGTATAAATAAATAAATATTAATGTATTTTTTGCTTTTATTAATCTTAACTCAATTTTTTTCAAAGACGTATAGAATATATCTATAAAAGACAAACCAATTGATTGACGTTATGTCATGTCTTTATGTCTTGAAAACAAGTTCACAAAATACTAGCCTTTCATATGTTTCATATATTTTTATATATAATATATTAAATATAATACCGAAATTGATTTCAATTATATTTATCTAATTTTTTTTGGTCTCCCAATTGTATTAATGCCAAAAAACATATTGAATGTACAGTTAGTTTCTCAAAAGTCAGATTAATTGCAACATAGTAATTTATTGTTAATTATAATAAATATAAATGTTTATTTTTATAGTTTATTGTATATAAATGCCAAAATTACGATAAATGAATAAAAATAAAAGTATAAATTATTTTTTATCTTTTATTTTCAAGAATATGTGACAAAAATAACAAAAATTAAATCAATTTATAAAACAAATCAACTTGGTGAATTTTAGTTTTTGTTTATTAATATAAATTTATAAAACGGAATTTAGATTCCGGTTGAAAATTTTAAATATTACATAAAAAAATTAAATATAATTTTATTCAAATATCTTGTTTGTTTAAGTGCTACGTTATAAATTATTATAATAAATTTTAATATAAATTCAACAAAATTTGTAACTTGCAAAATTTATTGTCATTTTATTTTGTAATTTTTTATTACATAATTCAATAAATTTAAATTAGTTAAAACTTTAATATATCTGATGCATGCTATTTTTAAAAATTTTTTCTTGCATAAGAAAATTTAAAATAAATTAATAAATTAATATTGAATACAAAAATAGACATGCAGAAAAAAACTTACTATTATTTAATAAATAATCAAGATAAATTTAGAAATAAGTGATGTTAAATTTTTCATATTAAAATGATATAGTTTAAACCAGATCTATTAGCTTTTTATTATTAATATCTATTTTTATAACATATCACTAGCGATACATCAATTTGATTAATCATTTTGTGCGTATAATATGTAAAAACGCAAACTTTGTTCACATTTTAATACATTATTATTAAATCTCTTACTTTTGATAACTCACGTAAAGACATATTTTTCATTCATTTTGAATACACTGTAACTTCAAAACTGAATAAAAATTTTTATTAATATTTTTGATAAACACGGGTTTCGACAAATAAATTATAAATGTTTTTGATTGAAAATATTTTCATTCGCAATTTATTTATGTATTGTTTATGCATTATAATAATATAAGATTTCTTTATAAATCATATGCAAATTGTTTACCATTTGACTCAACAATTAGTATTTTTATTTCTTTTGTCTTAAAATTGTGTTTCTAGACAAAATTGTGTTTTTATTTTGAATAGTTTTTATCATGCCACTTAACCACAAAAACTCTTATTTTCTTCCCATATAAACTTTATAGCCAAAAAGCCCCCTAACGCCCCCATTTGGGGCTAAAACTAATATAGTTAGTGTCTAATTGCTTTCAATGTTCCAAAAACAGTAATCAAGTTTTTTAAAACCGTGAACAAGTAAACGGGAATCATAGTAAGTTCTTCATATGTTACAGAAATATAAAAATATTTTGCACAACATAATCATAATGATACGTATTTAATTTTACTAGGCAACTTTTAAAAATAAAGTTAATAGTTTAAAAATTTAATACAGTTTAAAGCAATATTAAAATCAATAAATTTATAAAATTATTGAACTCAGATATAATAACCTATAATAAAAAATAACCTTGAAAAAAATATTAAAAATCAAATAAAATAACTAATAAAAAATGACTTCTGTTGCTAAATTACACATAAATCCAAACTTTATATTTCAATTAAGATTAATTTTAAAAAAATAAGTTTTAAAAATCAATTTCAGCTTGAAACATTTTAAATTG
This sequence comes from Belba bartosi, assembly GCA_034693685.1. Classification (NCBI taxonomy): domain Eukaryota; kingdom Metazoa; phylum Arthropoda; class Arachnida; order Sarcoptiformes; family Damaeidae; genus Belba; species Belba bartosi. The sequence goes on from JAQFXP010001379.1 coordinate 6,182, forward strand.
ATATTGTGTCGGCACATAATTTACACTTAAAAACCGCGAAAATCTATTTTATGTTCAATTTTCTATTTTTGTACCCATTCTTAGTCATTGATTTCAACACTTTTTTATTGTGTTTTTTATTACTTTTTATGTGATTTCTGTTAACATTTGGAAACAATAAGAAAAAGAAGAGAAAAAAAAAGATTTTTTCGATTGTTCTGAAAACAACAAATAAATAATTTTCTCGGAATTCGAGTAATTCCTTCATTCATTCAATAATCTTATTTTTTATTATTATTATTTTCTTTTGTATTTAAACCTAAATGACAATGAATTACACGAAATATAAAAATAATAAACTTTTTGTGGATATATACAGTCTAGTCCGCTTATAGCAAACAACTTTGCTCAAAATAGTTTGTTTATTATAACCAGGTTTTACGTTTTAAATTATATATTTTTAAATCATTTTAAATATTGGTTAATTTTGATTTTTTAAATTAATAATAAATATTGTAAATATTGGCAAGGACAATTAAAGCTGAATGTTATTTTTATTTAGTTTTCTTCAAATTATTTGTCAACACTTTTGTAATGCATTTTTAGCTCTGTATAGAAGAAAAAATTCCTCCTCTGCAAATAAAGTGCAAGTCATTATTAGAAGCCATTCATTAATCAAATTATTTTATCAAACAAATTACATTGTTAAAAATTAGACTCCAAAATAGTCAACATTTTATTAACAAAATAAGTATTTATATATTGCTTTACTATTAAAATTATATCACAACAAACTCTCATGTACTTTTTTCATGTTTTAAAAATATTTGAAATTATAACCGGGTGTTCGCTATAAATGGGTTTGTTATAAGCGGAATTGATTGTATATACGTTATATTTAGACATTTGATTGAAAATACGATTAAAAATCCAATTATTAAATCAATATATAATATAATATAAAGTGAAAATTTTATAATTTAAAAAATAGATTAACTTTTATTTAATAACAAAAAAAAATAAATTTATTATAAAAAAACATAAACAAAAAACAATTAAAATGATTTAAAAAATTAAAAATAAAAACAAATACTATATATAAAATACAAAATAATTAAATTGAAAAAAATATTTATAAATTACTCTAAAATGAATGAAAATGATTGCCAAAAATTAAACAAAAAAATAAATTAAATTCAAAAACAATTAAAAATTTAAAAAACTAACTAGCTAGGAAAAACTATACAAAACTAAACAGGTGAAAATTCAAAAACAAGGAATGGAGATTTTTAATTCATCTTGCTTATCATCAACGCCGGCATTATTTAGAGGCGTATTATCGAAACGTTTGGGTTTAGTCGTGTGCTTCTGATGACTGCCGAATAGATTGACTTTAATGAGTAGCACAAGTAGTGCCGAAACCCTTAACACAATTAATTTGATTAACAAGAATCGGATGTTCCTATAGAAGCGATTGTCATCGAAGCCGAACACAAACATAACACTCGAAAACTCATTACCGGAGCAGCGATTGAAGCCATAGAACAGAATTAATATGCATTCGTATAAGAGCTTAAACGTCGACAGATTACTGAACCATTGGATCGAATAATGCAATTCTTTAATCGGTACGAAAAAGTTGCTCAAAAAGAATAGCATTAAATAGAGTGCAACGGATGACAAGACCGCTATCTTCTGGTTATCGCTAAATATGATCCCAATTATGTGGCCCAGACTCTGGATGCAGAGTATGCCCACCGTTAGGAAGTAGAGATAGAATGTGAAGATTTGGTTTCCGTCGTATATGTCTATTATGCAGATGTAGAGGAATATTGTGATTATTGTCGGCACCAGTTCCTCAATTGATTTCGCCCAGTAGTAGCAGCCCGTGCTGTACCATCCTGTCCAATTTTATGAAATTGTTTTTTAGTTTTATATAAATATGAGAATGGATTTAAAATAATAACTTTTTAATTATTTGTTTAAAATTGTGCTTTTGCCTTTTATTAAATTAGTTAAGTTTATTTCAATTTTGTCTACTATGGAATATTTTTTATATTTCAAAACTAATTTATTTTTAAATTAAAATTATTTCTAAAGTATTATTTCTCAAATAAAAATGACTACAATTTACTCGACTTTTGTGCTGTTATTACAGAAATTATATTAATAGATATACTTAACGGTTAAGTGAAATGAAATGAAAAATTTCTCATTACTACAACTTATATATATAAAGTGAATATAATTTTTAAATTATAGTTTTATAGCTTAGTCTACCATAACATTGAAAAATTTGAGAGCTCTTCCGGGGTTAAAAAAAATTGCAAATTTCCACAAAAATTAAAAAACAAACAAACAAGGAAAAACAATTCAAAAACTTTAAAAACAAAATCACTAAAAACAACAGCAAAACCACAAAAAACAATAATAAAAGTAACAAGGCAAAACAAAAATAAACCAACCATTTCGATGCTCATTAAGAAATATCTTCACGTCTAGTGTGAACGTCATAGTCGTGACAACCATTTGGACGAATGTAATCAACAGAATAACTAAGAAATTATAGCTTATGTTCTGCAATAGAAGCGATTCCTCTTCTAGTTTGTCGACCGACTTATGACAGGTATTACTCTCGCCGTAGGTATTAAAGCCGACACAACCACTCGCTTTACCCATGTCTTTGCGGAAGAATAGGGTTAGACTGTAGCCAAATGTGAGCGAAATTACTGTTTTTAATATAATTAGTTTCCAATTGTATCGATACGTATACGTCATTATACGAGACAATAGAAACCAGAAGTCAATTAACTTAAAGCGTTTCGATTTCGTGGCTATGCCTTCCGGATAGAGTTGAGTCTCAGTTCGGCACCGGTTTATCAAACACTGTTTATCCGCTTCGGTTCGGGCCATCAGTTTTTGTACGGCCTCGTCGTCGGAGCCATTGCACGCGTGTTTGAGCAGCAATTCGATCGGCACTTGGATTTCCGAACAGGTTATGTCGCACTGATTCAGATGTTGTTTGAGTAGCTGTGGCCGACCCGAGTAGACGCAGACACCGCCGTTGGCCAACACATACAACTTGTCGAACATCATCAACACATCAGAGTTCGGCTGATGTATGGATGTTATGATCGATATGTTGTGCTTTCGGGACAACACTTTCAGACATTTCATTACCTGAAACACAAATTTTGTTTTTGTTTTTTAATTATTAATAATTGCCGTTAAATGCAAACAAATATTTAATTAAAATAAAATAGTTATTCGAATTAGATTCAAAGTTAACATTATGCGACCTAACATTACCTAGCGTTAAATATTAAGTATGAAAGTTAAATTAGATATTTATTTGAAACCAAGCCAAATTTATTAAATAAAATTTAAAAAAATGTAATCGCATAATTTGCTAATATTAAATTAAAACAAGCCAGATTAAATAAAAATAAATTGATAATAAATAAGCCAAATGTGTCAAATATAAAGAAACGAACGAGATATAAAAATTGCTAATTAAGAAACAAAAAAAAAGAAATAATTTTTGCAAAAAGATTGATTAATTACCACTTCGGCTGCATTGCTGTCGAGGCCAGTGGTCGGCTCATCAATACATATCAAATTAGGTTTATTAAGTGACGTTAACTCCATAGCCATAACCAGACGCTTCTGTTCGCCGGTCGAGCAGTTCTGGACATTACTGTTGGCGATATCGCTGATCAATAAATCAATCATAAGGTTCTTAGCGCTGAGCTCGTGGTCGACCACTTTGTCGCTGTTCTTCAGTTTCGACGCATAGATCAGCGTTTGTTTGGCAGTCAAGCCATTGATCAGATGTTCGCTCACGTCTTGGGATATAAAACAGGTCCGGATTTGTCGGTATTTACTCAAATATATCTTCGTCTCCGCCGTCAGCAACGACTGGTATATCCCGTTCAGACATTTCAGTAGCGATGTCTTGCCCGCACCCGACGGACCCATCAATGCCGTCAAAGTTCCGATTTCGACGCATCCGTTCAGTTGTCTCAGTATTGTCTTCTCTTTTATGAAGAATTGTTTGTCGTTTTTGAGCGTCAGATCCATCCAAGCAATGCTCAGCTTCTGGTCCATCACCAGGTGCTCCAGATCTCTATTGTCGATGTTTTCGCTATCGATATAATAAACCGATTTATTACTAATTGTTGATATTTTGCGTATTTTCAGTAATTCTGGCTCTGATTTGTGTACGAGATATGTGTGAAAACAATACAGTTTTCGCATTAGGTTTCGGAGTTTCAATAGTACTGTTCGGTTGACAAATGTATTCGCTTTTATGTAAAGCATGAAAAATGCAAATATTCGTAGACTTATTGCATATATAACCAAATACTTGATGTATGTCCAGAAGAGGCCGTCAGACATGTTGTATCTGTACATTACGATCGATATCTGTCCGCTCGGACAGCGTCCGAAGCCGTAGATCATTGTTAGCACCGAATAGTAGACAAACTTATTGAATGAGATATCGCTTAATATTTGGAATATATGCGGCATTTGGTTGAGAGGAATGAAAATATTGCAAAACATGCATAACATTAGGTATAAGCCAATTGAGACACCAATTGCAACTTGTTCACATTTGATGCAAATTATGCCAATTAAGTAACCCATGCCTTGCGAGCACAGCATTCCGAATATTATTGTAAATGTGTACCAGAATAGTCGGTTCGGCTCAAACAACTGGCCACTCATGTAGTAGTTGATTGTCGCGTAGCTCACTGAGAAGATTATGGTCGGGATTAGCTCCACTATATTCTTGGCCACATAGTATGAACCCGTGCTATACCATTCTGTTGGTTAGATAAGTTCGTATTTTGTCCGATTAGTATTAGTGCTACTATTTTAATCTTGTTAATTTGTATTTTTAATATTGTTTATAATTGTTTCTTATTTTTCGTCATTGTATTTTTTACGAATTGATAAATTTATTTAGTTTTTTAATTATAAAACTTTATTTATTATATATATATAATTTGATTTTGAAATATTTATTGCAATGGCATATATGAATAAAATTTAGTTAAATAATATTTTATTTACATTAAATATCAATTATTTTTTGGGAATAGCATTGATATAAATTTTTCAATAAATTTTCAAAACTAATTAAATGCAAATGATGTCCATTGGAATCTAACTAAAAAATTACTGGGCAGCACGCACCAATTACCATACTATTAAAGTAGACCTTCCAGTGCTCTTGGTCTCGGGAAACAAAATCTAGAAAATCCCTTCACATGATATAAGTCATTGAATTGAACTGACATTGAGTTTGTTTTATTGACTTCAGTAATAAATTTTTACTATCGACTCGCTTTCCAACACTAAGTACTAGATTTGAAATGTATTATATAATAAATGCTATAATTTTTGTTTATTATCTTTTTGAATCTGCGGTTTAAAGCGATTTAAATTCTATAACTAATAACGAATTAATCTTTTTCTCGTAATTATTACACAATATTATGACAACACCTGACGTACTTTTCAGTGTCTATTCTTGAACTATATATTAATTTTCTTTTCTTTTTTACTATTAAAGTCATAGTGTTTTAGATAAAAATCTTTCAATTCATTTGTGTCTTATCTAATCTAAAATCTAATTTTTCGCTACACTAATGGAAATTGCATTTTGTCTCAACCGTTATATAACTGTTCTTTTTGTCTCTACATCGTTGGTCTTCAATGATAACATTAATCGTTTTAATAAAATAATTTTCTTAAACATTAAATTTGTATTTTATTTCTTAGATCATATGACAGCCAAATAGATAAATCAAATTTTAATAAGAAATTAATTGAAATTTTAAAAAGTTTAAAAGTTTATGAGAAAAAAGTATATATAAATCAAAATTTTTAAAATTAAACCTTAAACTTAATTGCATTTTAAAGTAAACTTTAATTAATTTATCAATATTTTATACATTTATACCGGGTGATAGAAAACCTTGTATAGGAACGTATCTATGAATTTGTCAAAAACCTTTAAGGATGTTAAGTTTAAATTTAGAGGCTAGTTGCATAAAATACCGGAGTTTTGTGCAAGTTTGCATTTTTTTTGTTTGTTAATTATTATTTTTTAAATACAAGAACTAGAATTGATTGACTAAATTATTTGTCCAATTTCAATTTGTATGATTTCTTTTAAAAGATAAAATATATGCAAATTATTACAGAACTATAGCTGAGTTCAAATCTTTAATTCAAACAAAATTTAAATATCTTAACTTTTTACAATTAAGCAAATCATCTAGATAATTTTAAATTTTATTGCACTAAAAATGGTTGACATATTGAACATTAAAATATTGATATAAATTAACCTTGTGTATCTAACTAATAATTTGTTATAATCAATTTTTTAAGTTTGTATTTTTAAGAAATAAAATTTCACTTTCTCATACAAGATTTCCTATTACCTTGTATATACTTTGTTTTGTTATATTAAATTTTGCTAATTACTATTACTAAGTGTGTTTATATTTAATAATATATACATGAGCATTTTTTTAAATTAAAGAATTAATATTAAATACTTGTAATGACATTAAAAATTCAAAACACTTACTATTTTGATGTTCACTCATAAAAACTTTGACATCAGAAGTGAAAGTCAAAGTAGTCGTACAGATCTGTATAAACATAATCAGAATTGACGTAAACGCTTGAAATTTAAGATTCTGGTCGAGCAGTGAATCGTCTTCTAATTGATCGAAACAACTCTTATTTGTAGAGAATGTATACTCGAAACAGCCATCCGGTCGGCCAATGCTCGGGTTAACCGTCTGTGCAATAATTAGGGGACAAAACACGTAAAACAATAACTGAATTAACAGCGAATTCCATTGCGATATATAAGTGTTGGTCATTGTCCGCAACAACAGATACCACATATCAATCAGATTAAATGCTTTGCTTTTGAACGGAATGCCATTCGGATAGAGTTTGGTATCGGAATCGCAAATCTCGATAAGTGTCTGCTTATTGTCTTCGTAAGTCTTTTTCGATAATTTCATTACTTGCTTATCAGTCGAGCCTTTTGTCGCAATTTTTAGCATCACTTCAATTGGAAACTGAAATTCTGTGCATTGTATTTGGCATTGGTTTAGGTGCAGCTCCAGTTGTTTCGGCGGACCCGAGTAGACGCAGACCCCACCCTTGGCCAACACGTATAGCTTGTCGAACATCATCAATGCGTCGGAGTTCGGCTGATGTATGGATGTTATGATTGATATATTGTGTTTTCGGGATAATAGCTTCAAGTATTCAATCACCTAATTGTGTAATTATTGTATTAATTTAGTTTTTCAACATGTTTATTTTTTGCAATAAAGTTTTTGATTTGGTTTAATTTTTTAATTAAAATTCTATATTTATATTTATGTAAATGTTTACAGTTTAATTTTTACATATTAATAAAACTGTTTTATTTTAATAATTTTTAATTAAAAATTTTTAATTAATTTTGTATTGAACTATTTTAGTTTAAATAAATTGTAACATACATAAATTACTTATATAAGGCAATTAAAATAGGGTTAATTAATATTTATGATGTAGCTGCCAAGTTTTTAAAAAATCAAGATTTTTATTTCGCATGCAACAATTAACACAAAACTAAGTCTTTGATTAAAATTACATAAAATCTTAATTAGCTCTCTATTTGTTATTGAATTAAGAACTTAATGGAAATTTTATTTAAAACTTAATTGTTCTATCAGTTTCATAATTGTTCTGTAATTATAATACAATTTATTTTTCAGTTTTTAATATTTAATTCACTGTTCGAGACCTTCAGACAAAAAGCTATTATTTTATAGTCTGAAAGACAATCATTTGTTTGCAGATAACAATAAAAATTTTGTTTTTATTTGTTAAACACAGTCTAATCCGTTCAATATGTTTAGATAGAATCTAATGTATTGTAAAATATAAAACTTTTTATTGATTTATGCGATAAAGAAATTTATTTGAATACAGGGTTAACCCTGGAATGGGTCAGAACCCTGAGTTTTTACTTTTGTTTAATTTTCAAATTTTTAATTTTTGCTCAATTCTAGTATTAATTGATGCTATCCAACAATATTTCCTTGATTAAATATTGAGATTAGTTTTTGCGAGTAATTAATTAAAATTTATGATTAAAATAAATAAAAAGTTTTAAAAATAAAGTTTAAAAAATAAAACTATCAAGTTATAAAGTTATAGATATTTTATCCTAAAGCAATTAAATTTATTTGTGTTAGTTTGATTAACACTGATTAATGCAGCTTGTCACTTTTTTAAAATCAAGTGAAAAATATAATCTAGTTTAAAAATATTTTTTTTAATTAGTATTGTGTATTGATTAATTAAAAATTTTGTAGCATTGCTATTTATTAAAATACTATAATTAAAAATAATTCTGAAACTTAAATACTTTTAAAATTAGTTATGTCATATTTTTTATATTAATTTATTCAAATAATTTTTTTAAAATAAGATCTTAAATAAATATTATTTGTGATACAATCTTGCTGAAAGGAAATTAATTAATAACACCTTCAAAAAAGTAAAGTTTCGATTTTTTAGAATTTAGTAATTAAGAAAACAAAACAAAATTTATTTTAATTTTTATTCAGTTAATTGTCTCCTAATTACAGTCAGTCGTGAGTTAGCTATACATTAAAATATAATTAGGAAACAAATACAATAAATCCAATAAATTAATTATTTGCTAAACTCTAATGCCTGTATCAATTAGCATTAATTTGTAACAATGTTAAATGCTATTGCTCTAAACTGGCCTTGAGAAATTTTCTTTTATGTTATAATAAATTAATTACTACTTATTATATAACTTATAGTCAAAGAACTCAAATCAAACTAAGAGGTCATTATATACATATGTTAATTAGCAAGGTGCTAGCTTAAAAGCTTAGATATAGTTAATACATTTTTTACATTGAATTAAGCATGACAATAAAAATACTACTTTTTTATTATCTTGTATAAAAAATTCTTATTTAATTTAATTTTTATTATCAAAAGCTTCTATTATTTGAATTGTGAACAAATAATTTAATTTTAAACTTGAAATTTATTAAATGAAAAAAATCAATTATTTTTGATTTCAATTTTACAAATGATAAAACCTCTAAAAACCATTAATCCATTCATTCATTTGTATTAAAAATTTTAAATAAAAAATGTAATAAAAGACATAATAAAAAATGTATTCATAACTACATTTCGTGATCTTAACATTTTTAACCGAGGAAAATCTCCTTTTTTGTGTCTAGGTTTTAAACAAATTAAATGTATAATGCCTGTTATAATTCCTAAATCCTTTCCAACACTAATCGAGAAGAAAATTAGATAAAAACAAATTTATTCATTTGATTGTATTAATAGATAATTAAAAAGAAAATAAAGTTTTGATTAATACGGATTTTAAACTTTATCTACAGTTTAATACGTATTCTATTGAAGGCTATCCTCAAAATCCCGACTTTTTTTTGTTATCTAATACTTATTGACCTCTTTTTGTACACTTATTATATAAAAGTTTTTTCATTCTTTTTATTAAGTGAAAAAACTCTTTTTATATAATCTTTTATCAAATTCTATCGATAATAAAAAAATTCCATTTTATAGAAATATGTTTAAAGGTTTTTGAATTTCAGAATTCATTTATTCGTCTTAATTCTTGTGACTCTTTTTGGTAGTAATTGAGAGAAAAGATTGAAGGAATCCTCTGAAGGATTAACTCATTGACGCAATTATTACCGAAACGTAATTTCGAGGTTTAATCACATGCTTTGATTATACAATCATTAAAAGAAATTATTTAATTTGAATTAAAAATCTGCACATATTCCTTAACATGCTTATATAATAGAATTTCTTAATATTAAATTAATTGTTTAATACATAATAATGATTTTAGAAAAATTAACAATACAGTATTTTACTGCACAGTATATACAGTACATGTTTTACTATTTATGAATTCATCATGTGATGCAAAAAACTAAAATTAATTATAATTTAATTATAAATTAAATTGATTTAAATGACCTTTTTGAAGTTTTTCCTATTCCCTCAAACTTAATTATTTAACTAAATTCATTGAATTTTGCATTTTTTAAATATTATAAAATTTTTTACGTAATTGTTCTAAGGTTAATATTAACTAATAATTTAGTTTGTAAATTTTTATTGGAATTATGTTTATTTTATATATAAAAAATTATGTTTTTGATGCTAATCAATCAGTTTAAACTTGACCAGCCCAAAAAAGAAGAAAATCCGGAAACTAATAAATTATAAATATTTTGATAACGTTTTTTTAATTAAAATTTTTACGTTTTTATATATTTAATTTTGCAAATAATATTAATTTGTTTATTTAATACAAATTTATTATTATTATTTACATATTATTGCACTAAAATAATTTAAAATTAATTTTGTGTTAATTGAAAATAAATAAATTATATTTTTTAATTGCAGCATAATTTTTAAGCTAAACTATGTCTTAAATATTTTAACTAGATAAAATTCAAAAAAATATTTTGGTCAATGACTATTTAGAATTACGCCTATTTTGTGCAAATTATGTAAGTTATAAATTATAGCTTGCATATAATTAATTTGATGATAACTTTTACAAACTTAAAATAAATAATAAACAAAGTTACTTTTCAATAAAACAGAATATTTTAACAAATAATATTTTCAAGATAAATTATTCTATCTGAAGATTATAATGTAAAATAATATAAAAATAAACATAATTAAAATTTCAATTTAAAATTTTAAAAATTTAGAAAAAAATTAATTGAAAATTAAGACTTTCTAGCTTAAAAATTATAAAATACATTAAATATTAATCGTAATTTTTTTCTTAATTTAAATATATATAATAATTAAATATTTAATAATTATTTAGATTAAAAGAAAATGCATCTAGACAAAAATATAAATAAAATAAAGCAAAAAAGACTAACCATTTCGGCGGCATTACTGTCGAGACCACTGGTCGGCTCATCGATGCAAATGAGATTCGGTTTGATATAAGACGTCAACTCCAATGCAATCGTAATTCTTCGCTGTTCACCACCGGAACAGTCCTCGACTTTCGTGTTCGACATATCATTCTTTGACATCAACTCAAACAACAAATTGTTTACATTCTTCTCGTGATCGACGACGAAGTCATTATCGCTGTTCTTCAGCTTTGATGCATAGATCAGATTCTGTTTAGCCGTCAGTCCTCTAATCAATTGTTCGTTTTGGTTGTGTCCGATAAGACAGGACCGGATCTTCTCATACGAACTCAAATAGATTTTCGATCTATGACTCAGACCTGATTTGTTTTTGCCGTTAATACACTTGAGTAGCGATGTCTTGCCAGCGCCCGACGGCCCCATCAATGCGTTCAAAGTGCCAAAGCCTGCGCATCCGTTCACGTCGTTTAGGATTATTTTCGGCTTTTTTGTCAAAAATGATTTGACTTTAAATGTCAGATCAATCCAAGCGATTGCAATCTTCTCATCCATTGTTTTTAATTATTATTTTTAAAAACTTTAATTATTATTTATCTTAACTTTGATTTTGTTATTTTATTTTATTAAGTCAATTAAATGTACATTTATTTAATTGAATTTATTTATTATCATAATTAAACTCTAGAAAAGTTTTGTTATATATTTAAAAAGTAATTTTCAAACAGTTATTATATTATATAAACTTTGTTTCCAAACAAAAAATATTTAATCACAAAAATAAAGCAATGCATTCACAACAAGTTCAAATAACATAATAAAACATTTCGATTAAGTCGAATAAACTTATATACTCAATCGAGCAAGAAGAAAAACTTTTCAAGATCACCGGACGAGTTTTTTTTTACTCTCTCCTAATCTATTCACACAAATCTAAAAATTCAAAACTTTTATTCAAAAAACGTTAAGTTTTACAAAATTTTTATGATTTTATTTGCAGATATTATATCATAATTTGTTACATAAAGACTTATGCATTAAAATTTTGTTATCTAAACAAATAAATCAAACTTTTTTCTTCTTTTTTAAATATTAACATGTATGATTTGAAGTGCAGACTAAGTAATAATTAAATTCATTACTCGGTTTACGTATTTATATAAGTGATGAATGAGTGAGAGAATAAAGATCGAAGAAAAAACAGTGAAAGCAATTCCTATTTTAATTGAATCCCAGCCTCTAATTCAGGTCATGTTATACCTAAAGGAGTTTTACTGTTAATTCGCTGCACTCTTACGTTACGTCGACTTCAGTTTAAGCGAAATCTTTCGCATAAACCGTTGTAACAGAAGGCGATTGAAAGACTTGAAGACTTGGGTTATCTGATTGAATGATAAGCCGTTTTGCAGACTATATGTTAATATGAAACGGCATTTGGTTTCGCTTTTTCATACAATTATATAATTCAAGTTTACGCGGAGGGGAGAACGAGAGGGAGGGAGTGAGGGAGTGAGGGAGGGAGAGAGAGCAGGAGAGAGAGCAGTGGAGCGAGCAGGGGAGAGAGCAGGGGAGAGAGCAGGGGAGAGAGCAGGGGAGAGAGCAGTGGAGAGAGCAGTGGAGAGAGCAGTGGAGAGAGCAGGAGAGAGAGAGAAGAGAGAGAGAGAGAACAGGGGAGAGAGATTTTTTTAATTGTGGTATTTTAATTTTACAAATTATTTTTTATATTTAGTTACAATTAAGTTACGGGTCATTGAAATGCTTTAAAAATAAGTAATTAAGTTAATACAAATTATAATTGGTTTGATTATGCTATATAGATAACTTATAGGGAATTTTTTTCTATATTATAATCTTATTCACAAAGACAATGCAATTAACTAATTATTTGTTCATTAGTTTAATTAAATTAATTAACAATGTAATCTGTAAGTAAATTATTTTCAAAGTTTTCAAGTCCTTATTTGACAAACAAAGGTTTTTTTAAATTGTACTAAAATTAAATTAAACAGGCAAATTGGAAAAAATTAACTATTTGCAATTTCATTTCTTGCAATAACCTCTATCCTTCTTTCAATTAAACTAATGTTGTATTATAGTATATTTTTTAAAATTAACTAGTTATTGAAAATAAAGATTAAAATACTCATTAATTTTTTTTATCTCTCTCTCCTACTCTCTCTATCTCCTGCTCTCTCTCTCTCCTACTCTCTCTCTCTCTCCTACTCTCTTTTTCTCTCCTGCTCTTTCTCTTTCTCCTACTCTCTCTCTCTCCAGCTCTATCTCTCTCCTGATTTTTCTCTCTCCTGCTCTCTCTCTCCTACTCTCTCTCCTGCTCTTTCTCTCTCCTGATTTTTCTCTCTCCTGCTCTCTCTCTCTCTTACTCTCTCTCTCCTGCTCTTTCTCTCTCCTGATTTCTCTCTCTCCTGCTCTCTCTCTCTCTCTTACTCTCTCTCTCCTGCTCTTTCTCTCTCCTGATTTCTCTCTC
>JAQFXP010001380.1:0-19666 GCA_034693685.1 Belba bartosi
ATATCTCCAGCTCTTGTTGGAAATAAAACCAAAGGAATTTATATAGTTAATTCAACAAATCATTCTATTTGTTTGCCTTATTATATTAAATTAGGCGAACTAATAACAATTGAAAAACAAGAAAATATTTTTGATCAAATGTTTGTTGAAATCGAACCAAACACTAAATTTATAATTGATTCAGAAGACCCAAATGAATTAGAAAAATTAAATGAATTATTAATTAAATATAGAAAAATATTTGCATTCAATCCAAATGAGCTCAGCAGAGCAATTGGTTTTAAACATTCAATAAATACTGGTAATGAAAAACCTTTCAAATTAAAGTCATACAGATATGGATATACTGAAAAACAGGAAATTAAAAAACAAATTGATGAAATGTTGTCAAATGGTGTAATAACACGAAGTACTTCTGCATGGAGTTCCCCTATTGTTATGGTTAAACAAAAGAATAAATATAGACTTTGCATCGATTATAGAAAATTAAACAGTATAACCAAAGCTGAAGTACTTCCAATACCTAGAATTGAAGAAATATTAGATTCAATTGAAGGCAAAAATTATAGATCTTCTCTAGATTTCAAATCAGGTTATCATCAGATAGAATTAGATGATGAATCAAAACCAAAAACAGCATTTATAGCTGATGGAAACGCCTATCAATTTGAAACACTACCATTTGGACTAATGAATGCTCCTGGTAGTTATCAATCGTATATGCAGGAATTACTAGACGGATATCTATGGAAGTTTGTCTGCATATATATTGATGACATTATTTGTTATTCTAATACATTTGATGAACACATTGAGCATCTCAATTTAATATTTCAACGCATTGAAAAATACAATTTAAAATTAAACCCAATTAAATGTAAGTTTCTATGCGAAACGTTTAAATTTCTCGGGTTTTTAATTAATAAAACTGGATTCCAACCTGATCCCGAGAGAATCAAAGCTTGTAAAAAATACACTCAACCAAAAACTTTTAAAGAGATTAGGCGATTTCTTGGAATGGTTAATTATTATAGAAAATTTGTTTTAAATTACGCAAAACTTATAATGCCAATTACAAATTTACTAAGAAAAGAATCTCAATTTGTGTGGACTAGTGATTGTCAAAATTCTTTTGACGAATTAAAGAATAGATTAATGACGGCACCAATATTAGCCCATTATTCAATTGGAAAACCATTAATTCTTTATACTGATGCCAGCGGTTACGCAATCGGAGCTATTCTTTCACAAGAAATAGATGGAGAAGAAAGAGTGCTGCAATATGCATCAGCAATGCTGGACAAACACCAAATGAATTATACTATATCAGAAAAAGAAATGCTTGCAATTGTCTGGAGTGTTACTAAATTTAGACATTATCTTCTGGGTCAACCCTTTAAGGTGGTAACAGATCACTGTTCTTTAAGTTACTTATTGAAATTAAAAGACCCAAGTGGGCGTCTCTGTCGATGGGCCCTCAGGCTAATGGAATATCAATTTACAATAGTTTACAAAAGTGGTCGTTTACACAATAATGTTGACGCTCTGTCAAGAACACCTGTTAATCCCCCAGAGTCAAATATAGATGACATTCCGTTTTGTTTTGCAGAAACTATTGATATTCAATCAGAACAACAAAAAGATAAATATTGCAATTTTATTAAAGAAATGTTGAATAATAAAAATAAGAAATTTACTTCTGACTTTATATTAATTAATAATACTTTATATCGAAAAACCTTTAACAGCAGAGGAGAAGAAATTAAATTAACTGTATTACCAAAAGATTTGAGAAAAGATGTTTTATATTCTCTTCATGATCACCCTACAAGTGGACATTTAGGGTACACTAAGACACTTTATAAAGTAAAACAGCGGTTTTACTGGCCAAGAATCGATAAAACAGTTCGCAAATATGTTCGCTCTTGTCAAGTGTGCCAACATCGGAAACCAGATTTTGGACAACCAAAAGGAACATTAATGCCAATTATTACTCTGCATCCTTTTGACATAATAGCTATTGATGCATTAGGACCGTTTCCAATATCAAAAGACAAAAAGAAATACGTTGTTGTAATGATTGATATGTATACACGTTACCTTGAAGCTGAGGCTTTAAAAGATATTCAAGGAGAGACAATTGCCGATCTATTTTTGAAGAAAATAGTATTACGTCATGGGGCTCCTGAACGTGTTTTAACAGATAATGCGAAAAATTTTAATGCAAAATTTTTAAATGATGTATTTAAAATACTTCAAGCAAAACATATTCGAACAAGTGCATATCATCCACAAAGTAATGGAATGGCCGAAAGAGTTTGTAAAACTATAACTGACATGATTGCTTGTTATGTCAGAACCGATCAAAAAGACTGGTCTTATTTTTTACCTTTTTTAGTTTATGCTTTTAACACAGCTAAAAATGACTCAACAAAAGAAAGTCCATATTTTCAATTATACGGAAAATATCCACGATTGCCTTTAAATGTGGCAATGAATATTAAAGCAGAGTTTTTAGAAAACAATGCTATTATTGACAGAATGAAAGACGCAAAAGCGCTAATTAAATTAAATATTATTGAATCAAAACGACGTCAAAAGATTAATTATGATAATAAGCACAGAGAGATAAATTTTAAACCAAATCAAAGGGTTTTAGTATATACTAAGATTAGAGAAGTTTCGAAATCCGCTAAATTAATGAATAATTATTTCGGGCCAAAAATAATTATCCGGCAATTAAGCAAAAACACTTATCTATTAGAAGACGAACGAAATAAAAAAAGAACAATAGCTCATGTAGAAAGAATTAAACCATATTATAATGAAGATATAAATTTAGACGACGATAATATTTGGGTTACCGGAAACCACACAACAATTAGTAACTCAGACGATTTGGAAACGGATATAATTCAAACTATAAATGCTGGTAACGAAAAGACAATCAGTGATGGCACTTTGATGGCAGCTAATGGCGATACGACGGCGGTTAATCGCGCAACGACGTCGGTTAATGGCGCATCGACGGCGGCTGATGGCGCATCGACGGAGGCTAAAGGCGCATCAACAGTGGCTGATGGTGCATTGACGGTGAATGATGGCGCATCGACGGCGGCTGATAACGCATTGACGGCGGTTGATAACGCATTGACGGCGGCTGATGGCGTATTGACGACGGCTGATGGCGTATTGACGGCGACTGATGGCGCAACGACGTCGGTTGATGGCGCAACGACGGCGGTTAATGGCGCATCGACGGCGGCTGATGGCGCATCGACGGAGGCTAAAGGCGCATCAACAGTGGCTGATGGTGCATTGACGGCGAATGATGGCGCATCGACGGCGAATAGTGGTGTATCGACGAGGGCTGCTGGTGCAAAGGCATGTATTAATAAAAAGATATTGTTTAAAGATAAAGAAATATTGGAAGCTGATAACGAAGAGAGCGAAATAGAGCAAAGCAATTCAAATAAAAGAAAAATTTCGTTTAGAAAACGTAAAAAGAAAGGATTTTGATAGTCTTTCTCTAATTATAATGAATTTTATAGTATATATATTTTCTCTGAATAATCTTCTTTGATTTGAAATAACATTAACGGTTAACCTATTAATTATGATAATTTTTATATAATTAATTTTAAAATTTAATTTTATGTTTTTGTTTTATAAAAGAAAACAGTTTCAACGTTGGGGACCAACGTCTTTTGTGAGGGGGGAATTTAATGTAGAATATAATATAGATTTTATTAAATTCCTGTAAGTCAACAAACTCTTGAAATTTAAGTAAAAATTACTTATTAAGAGTTTAATGACATTTAAAGTTTAAACATATTTGAACTTTCATTGAGTTCATTACTGGTTTGAATTCAAGTTCAACAATAAAAGGATTCTGAACTTACATTCAGAGAACATGAATTCAACCAATAGTTATACCACTTGTACCCGTAGTAGAGACTATATTCTTGAATTATATTTACAAAATATTCCGCATTTTATACATTCTATTCTCAGCTTTGAAACTGTTCACTTCGCGTCTTACGCTTCATATTGTATTCATTTTATTACTTTTGTTTAATTAAAATAAAATTGGTTTTGGAAAAGAAATCAAAATGTAAGTTATTTTTAAAATTGTATTACTCGCCTCAGAGAGGCTTATGCCTCTTCTGAGGGCTTTAATTATTTAAATATATATTAATTATATTTTAATTTGTAATTTAAATAAGAGATAGAAATCAATTTAGACTAATTAACAATCGATTAGATTGGGATTTTTAAATTAGCCAAAAATCATTAAGATTTTTGATGTGGCGGTTCTTTGAGCAGCCAGTGGTTTAGTTGAGTTAATTAGTGAGCTAGACAGATAAAATAAGATTACTAATTAGTTTGATTAACGCCACAATATTATAGATAAATAAACTATGCATTAATTTATATTTTTTATAAAATGTATTAAAAATATTTTTAAATCATTTAAATTTCATTTAATTTTTATTAAGTTTTTAAGTGTTATTATAAATATATGTCAAAATTTAACCTCATTTCATATTATATAAAAATTAAATATTATAAATTTTAATTTAAATAACAAAATTAAATTTTATTAAATAAATAACATTGACTAAATTTAGCAAGTTTTACTCATAATAATAAAAATTTGAATTTGTTTATTAAAAGTTTATTTAAAACAACCGTTATTTATAAATATAAGTTTATATTTAAATAAATATTTAGTTTTTAAAACTGTTATTATAAAAATAATTTTATTAAAATATAATTAAAATTTTAATTTAATTTAATTATTGGTTGAACCCACTAAATCGAATCATTTTTTATAAAGATTATTTTTAAATTTTAAAAATAATTTTTTAAAATATATTTTTAAATTTTTTTTAAATAACATTATATGTTTAAAAATCAAAATGTAAATAATTTTGATTTTATTAAAAAATCAAATATATAATGATTAATTAATATAAATATTTAACAAATAATAATAAAAATCAAATAAATAAACTAGATTATCTAAATTTATAATTTAGCTGAAATCCAAACATTTATTTGCGCATATTAAATATTGTTTATTTTATTATTTAAAAATTTATTTTAGTTTTTTAATTAATTTGTTAACATTATATTAACTAGAACAAGATTTAAGTTTATTATAACACAAAGTTTAATAAACTCATGCTTTATAATTGATATTTATACAACAGTAATGTAAATTTAACACTGATTTGAGACTAAATTTAATTAAATATATACTAAAAGGTTTTGAAACTAAAAACATCCTTAATATTAAAAGTGTCCTTTTAGATTTGAATTTGTTTTTAATATTAAATACATTTTTTAGATTATATAATTTACTTATATTAAATTTTACTTTGTAAAAAATGTAAATGTATTTATGCTTCAAATAGACTTAAACCTATACTGCAGACAATTAAAATTTAATATTAATTTAATAAAATTAATTTAATTTTAAAAAGGTTATTGCATTAAATTTATAGTATATAATATAAAATTTTGCAGACATTGCAATTGGAAAATTTTAATAAAAATACCAAATATGTAATCTATATCCAACACACTTAACAAATATATAAACAAATTATTGACCTTATAGATCCCATTTTATAATGTTTAATTTATACTAAGTGTTTTTATATAAATACAAATACAAAATATTACTAACAATGAGTGGCCTTTACTTGTTCACGGCTTTAAGAAATATGATTACTGTTTTTGAAACATTTGAAACAATTAAAAACTATTTATATTAGTTTTAGCCGCAACTGAGGGCGTTAAAGGGCTTTTTAGCTATATTGCTTATACATTATAATATAAGATCTTTTTATAAATCATATTCAACATGTTTAACAATTGACCAAACGACTAATATTTTAATATTTTTTACCGTAAAATTATGTTTTTAGTTATTTTAAATAAGTTTTATCGTCCCACTTAATTCTAAAAACCAAAATTTTATTTTTATCCATATTAACTTTACAGCCAAAAAGCCCCCTAAAGCCCCCAGTTGCGGTTAAAATTAGTATAGTTAGCTTCTAATTGCTTTAAATGTTTCAAAAATAGTAATCATGTTTCTTAAAGCCGTGAACAAGTAAAGGTCACTCATAGTAAGTTATATTTTACTATGTATGCTTTATGTAACTTACTTATGTGTTGGCCTTGGCTCTGATAAAAACGCTAATTTAATTGAATAAAATATGTATTGTTCTGATTAAGTGAATAAATAGAACTTAAGTGAAATCAATACTAATATCTTATATTTGGGAATAGATTCAATATGTATTTTAATATCTAAATTATTTTGAAATAATATTTTAAGCATTAATTTTATTCAATTATTGGCTAAATTTGTAAAAGTTTTAAAAAAGGACAATGGAAAATCAACTATATGTTAAAATAATATATATTTATTGAAAAATTATAAAGAACAAAATAAAAAATAAAATAAAAATAAAAAAATGAGCAAATATTTTAAAATTTTAAAGCAATTTAACAATAATTATAGATTATAAATGAATATACCTATATCATCTTATTTAATAATAATTAGTTTAAATATTGTAAACAAATAATTTATATTTGGAATAGATTCAATATGTATTTTAATATTTAAATTATTTTGAAATAATATTTTATGCATAAATTTTATTCAATTATTGGCTAAATTTGTAAAAGTTTTAAAAAAGGACAATGGAAAATCAATTATGTATTAATAAGTTATATTTTTATAAATAAAATATAAAAAATGAAAAAGAAAATAAAATAAAAATTAAAAAATTAGCAGATATTTTAAAATTTTAAAGCAATTTAACAATAATTAAAGATTATAATTGAATATACCTATAACACCATATTTAATAATAATTAGTTTAAATATTGTAAACAAATAATTTATATTTGGAATAGATTCAATATGTATTTTAATATTTAAATTATTTTAAAATAATATTTTATGCATAAATTTTATTCAATTATTGGCTAAATTTGTAAAAATTTTAAAATAGGACAATAAAAAATTAACTATGTATTAAAATAATATATATTTATAAAAAAAATTATGAAGAATAAAAAAGAAAATAAAATAAAAATAAAAAAATTAGCAAATATTTTAAAATTTTATTACGATTTAACAATAATTATAGATTATAATTGAATATACCTATATCATCTTATTTAATAATAATTAGTTTGAATATTGTAAAATCATAATAATAATAAAAGTTTAAAATACTAACAAGTTATGTAACGCAAAGCCCCACCCATTATTCCTAAAAAATTTTGGTGGTTAATAGCCCTTCAAATTTAGATCAAATATATAAAAAAAATATCAAAGGAAAGTGAAAGACAAAGATTTTATAAAAAAAACAAAATATTTATTTTCAAACTAAATAATTAATTCTAAAATTTTAAAACATTAAGTACATATTTATTATTGTTTGTATGCAAAGTATGGCTTAGTTGGTGTGTTGTCTGATGATGCTTATTTTACACTAGCGCAAAAGTATTTTGGTGAAATTAATTGTTTTAAATTTTTTTAATTTTTAAGAAATTGGGTATAATTTCTTTTCTATAGAATCTCTTTTATATAAATTTGTAATAAATAAAAAATTGAATAAAATGTAAAAATTTGTGAAAATAATTATGAAAAATTAAAAAAATATTTTATTTTAATTAAAGATATTTTACCAAAATACTTTTGCATTATTGTTCAATAAACATTATTAGACAACAAAGCAGCTAGGCCAGACTGTCAATATTAACAGTAACACTGCTTTAGACACTAATGGGATATTTAGCATGTTATATATTTTAAAAAGTTTAGAAATTATTATTTACAGTTTGAAAATAAATATATTGTTTTCTTTATAAAATCTTTATTTTTCACTTTCCGCCGATATTTATTTTCATATATATGATCTACATTTAAAGAGCTATTAACCACTAAAAATTTTAGAAATAGGGGGCGGGGCTTTGCGTTACATAACTTTTTAGTATTTTAAACTTTTATTTTAAGTCAAAATAATTTATATAAATTCAAGTTTAAAAATAAAAATTTTTTACTTATTTTAAGTTGACTAGCAAAACAAAATATTAATAATAATTAAAAATTTACAAGCTATCTTTTCATAAAATTTCATTTAATAGCAATATACCTTTTTGAATGTGGTTGACTGTACTATACAGTAATAAGTTAATAGGGCGGCCGAAAAGTTTGTTTCCTCGCGTATTTTAAATAGCGTTTGAACGGCATGAGATATTTTAGTTTTGTAAAAAGTATATAAAATAACTATTGTCAAAAAAATTTTTAGCTTGGTCAAAATATTTTTATCAAGATCGCAACTTTGAGCAAATGAGAGCTTTGAAAAGGTCATATCTACAGTTTACATTATTTGAGCTGGGTAAAATTTTTAATTTTTTCTTAAAAGTCAACAAGTTGATCTTTCATTTGACACCATAAGCAAAAAAAATGGTTTGATATTTTAAGCAGAATAAATTTTTGAATATTGACAAAATTACTAAAATATTGAAAAAAATTTATAAAATAAAAATAGAAAAACACATGTTTGGCTATATATTAAAAATTTCTACAAATAGAACAAGCTATATATTTATTTATTAAGTAAAAAATCATAATTTGCATGATTTAAAAACATTTTGTAAAACAAGCATTGTTTTTAAACATTTAATTATTTCATTTTACATGTATTATGAGATTTCTTTAATATTATATAAAAGTTTTTTTAAGATAAACTTTATTTACTAATAAAGTTAAAATATTCGAATTTTCAATCAAACTATTAAAATTACATGATGTAATTTCCTCCGCAATCAATAATTTGTACCAATCTTCCGACAAATTCCGAGGTGCCAATTAAAGAATCCTCACCATTTAGAGTATTGATTGAATCAATCGTGGCAAGTATGATTTTTTATTTAATAAATAAATATATAGTTTGTTCTATTTGCAGAAATTTTTAATATAAAGCCAAACATGTGTTTTTCTATTTTTATTTTATGGATTTATTTCAATATTTTAATAATTTTGTCAATATTTAAAAATTTATTCTGCTCAAAATATCAATTCGATTATTTTGCTTATGGTGTCAAATGAAAGAGCAACTTGTTGACTTTTAAGAAAAAATTAAAAGTTTTACCCAGCTCAAATAATGTAAACTGTAGATATGACCTTTTCAAAGCTCTCATTTGCTCAAAATTGCAATCTTGATAAAAATATTTTGACCAAGCTAAAAATTTTTTTGAAGATGGTTATTTTATATACTTTTTACAAAACTAAAATATCTTATGCCGTTCAAACGCTATTTAAAATACGCGAGGGAACAAACTTTTTGGCCGCCCTATTATATATAAAATTTTATTTATTATTTTATTACAATTTCTAACTTTATTCAGAATTAATTTAAATAAAATTTATAATAAATTACAATAAATAAATAATATTTATTATATTTCATTATATTACAAAATTAAAAAAAAATTATATTTATTTTATAATTACAAAATTTTTATTTAGATAAAAATTAATTTTTGTTATACTAAGAGTTTTAAAAATTTAATATTACAAAACAATTAATAATTAACTATATAACAATTTAGTATTATAAACAACTTTTTATTTATTTGTTAATTTTTTTAAAATTTAAATAAGATTTGCATAAATGTTAATCAGATCACAACTATTTAATATATATATCTAAAATTAAAATATTCAATTCATATATTGTTATTTAAATAAAAAATTTTAGATTTTAATAAATAGTCAAATGTTATTAAGATTTTGTTTTCATGTTATAAATAACTAAAAAATTCTTGTAGAAATAATTTTAAAATTTTAAAAATAACAAAATTTAAATTATTTTATTTTATAAATTAAATGTGTTAGATGTAAATAAAAATTAATTTTAATATATCTGCCACTTAGTGAAATAATTTGAAAATTAATTTAGAGCTAAAGTTAAATTTTAGTTATTTTATTAAATAATAAAACACATCATTAGACAAATGTAATTAAAATTTAATATGATCGTTAATATAACAAACGCCGACAAAGTTTAAAAAACAAATTATTAATTATTTTTTTAAATAATTTGTTGACAAAATAATTTTTTCTGATGTTTGAAATTTTTAACAAAAGTAATAAATTGGCATAATTTGAAATCAATTATTGTCAAAAATTAACGGCGTTTATAAAAACTAGATAAATAATAAAAATATTGCTGATTTTCAAGTTTGTGACATTAGTTTAATTTAAAATTATTGGCAATTATTTTTTATAATTGGGGTACACATAAAAACAAATTTTAAAATAAAAATTTTTAGATAACTAAAACAATTAAAAAATTCTTAATTTTCAATTTAATTTTGTAAATTATAAGAAAAATTTTATTAATAAAAAAATTCAAAATACAAACATTTTTACGAAAGTAAAGTGCCTTAACTTTCCTACTCATTCTACTAGACTGGAGCGAAATCAAAACCAAATTGAAAAGCAGTAAAACGACTAAATGTGAAAAAGTCGTATTATTCATTGCATTATCGGAATTAAAACTATTTTATAGTTTTTAAAGTAAAAAATTTGATTATTTTTAAACAATTAGCAAAATTTTAAAATTTTGTTAAAATAACTGTTTAGACTTAGCGGTAATTAATTAAATTATAAATTTATTGTATTTAAAATCCAAGAGCTTTCGGTTAGCAAAATTGTTTGAATTGTATTTTTAAAATATTTTTAGTTTTAATTTTGTAATTTAAATTAGATTTTTGAATTTTTTAAATTTTATTATTGTTTTATGTTTAGATCAAATAATTTGTAAATTTAAAAAATAATTTGAAAAATAATTCAAATCGCAATACAAACATTAACAAAATGTTTAATAAAACATAAATTAATTGTTTTTTATCCTTTAACAATTACTTCCAATAAATTAAAACACATTGAAATCAAAGTTTGTTATAAATGAGTAAAATGTTTGTGTTCAAATAATAGTAGCCAACTTAAAAAATATTTTTCATAAAGAACAAAAATATACACTATTACGAATTAATGGCAAAAAAAGTATTTTTAATAATTTACTAATTCAATAAATTTAACCTGTATATTTATCCCAAACATGTCCAATTTAATAGTAACATCTTTTAAAACGATAATATTTAATAAGTTTAATACACTTTTCCAGCCATAACGTACTCTATGATATACTTAAAGTATTTATATTTTTACTGAATATTTAAACTGTAAATTAATAAATTTTTAAACTTTATATATGTATTTTTAAATCAATGGCTAATTTTGGTTTGAATTTGCTTATCGAACTTTTTTGAAAGTATATTTCCGGGTTGGCAGAAATAACCAAAAAATATTGACTCGATTAGACATAGAAAGACGAATTATTTTGGACTTATTTCATGCAAAATATCCAAATATATTATAATTAAAATATATTTGTATGGCAAATTTTACAAATAATCCGCCAACAGAAGCACTAGATGTGATCACAGCACTACCTCGTCTAAACTGCTTTTTGGAAACATTGATAATGAAATCAAATTAAAATGCTGTTCATTTCTGGTCTATCCTTTGCTGATAATTATGGAAGAGCTCGGAGTGATTCTGATTATCAAATATACAATAGAATTGTTCAATGCGTTTATGGGTTTATGGATATCATTCGGAAAAGTTTACAAAAATTTGTTAATAAGAGGACAGAATCGTAGAATTGGTAGATACGATAGCAACATTTATTTTTATTTATTTTATTAATTTTTATTAATAAAATGTTTGACACACAAAATTTTATATAATATTTTATCTTTAAGATATTCCCTAAAAAATATTAGCAGATGTAAGATCTGAAAAGCCGGCTGGCATGGAAACAGCACTTTTAATATCAATGAGTTGTTATTGTATTACTTTATTAATAAATTTGTTAATGCATATTTTGTGCGTCAAAAACATTATAAATTTATTCTAAATAATATTCTTAAAAATGTTTTTCTAACATAAATCTTAAAAGTTAGTAAATGTTTAACGTAAAATAAAATAATTGCATTATTTTAACAAAATTTTTTTTTTGTATTTAAATATTTACTAATTTAATAAATTTAACCAGTGTGTTTATACCAAAAATGGCCAATTTAATGGTAACATCTTTTAAAACGATAAAATATTTGTTCATAAGTTTAATACACATCTCCAACCATATTGTACTCTATGAGATATTTATATTTTTACTAAATATTTAAACTGTAAATTAATAAATTTTTAAATTTTATGTGTATTTTTAAATCAATGGCTATTTTTGGGTGTTATTTTGTATAGGAATTTTTTGAAAAAGTTGTCCAGGTTTAGCAGAAATGACCAAAAATTATTGGCTAGATTGGACATAGACAGACGAACTATTTTGAATTCATTTTATGCAAAATATCCAAATAAATCATAATTGGAAATTATTTGTTTGGCAAATTTTACAAATAATCCGCCACCAGAAGCACTGGATGTGATTATAGCATTGCCTCGTCTAAACTGTTTTTTAGAAACATTGGTAATGAAATCAAATTAACATACTGTTCATTTCTGGTCTATCCTTTGCTGATATTTGTGGAAAGAGCTCGGAGTGATTCTGATTATCAAATATACAATAGAATTGTTCAATACGTTAATTTGTTTATGGATATCGTTCGGAAAAGTTTATAAGAATTCGCTAATGGGAGGACAGTATTGTAGAATTAAATTGAAAGGTATTTTGAATACGAATAAGCAATGGGCAAAAATATAGGAGTGATAAATAAATATGTCTAAACAAAAATTAAATTATGTATATTTTTATTTCATACCTGGGCAAATTCAGATAATTATTTTATAGAAAATAAAGGGTAATGTTAGCAAAAAAAATTTGGCTCTACCATTTCCAAAATCTCGTTATTAATAAACAAATATTTCATACCTTGGCAATTCTAGATGATAATCACATAGAAAATAAAAGGGAATGGTAGCAAAAGTTTTTGGTTAATGGTCAAACTTATTTAAAAAGGCATCCAAGTATATGAACGGGGATACGGTATCAAATTTTTATTTTAATTAATTTTATTTACTTTTTATTAATAAAATATTTGACATACGAAATGGCATATTATAATATTTTATCTTTAAAATTTTTCCCCAAAAATTATTAGCCGGTGTAAGGTCTGAAACGCCGACTGGCCTTGAAACAGCACCATCAATATAAATGAGCTGTTATTGCATTATTTTATTAATAAATGTATTAAGTCATATCTCGTGCGTCAAAAACATTATAAATATATAAGATTTACATAACATTAAGTTAAAAAATGTTTAACGTAAAATAAAATAAATGTATTATTTTAACATAATTTAATTTTTTTCTTCTTAAAATAAAATAAAGATTTCGCAAAATTTTCGTATAAATGAAAAAGTTATTACAGTGTTACTTTTTGGCTATTTTAATTTGATACACATTATATACAGCTTAGAAAAATATTATTTTAACCAATACGTTAAAATTAAATACAAATAAATAAATAAAATATAAATCTAATTGTTTAAATAAATTATTTTTTAAATAGTTATAAATAAATTATAATTAGACTAGGTGTAAAATATGTTGATTAAATCTTATTATTATTAAAAATAATACATTATTTATATTATAAATTGTTTAAATTTTTAATTAACTTTTTACAGTTTTAAAAAACAATTTTAATAATTTAAAATTTTTTAACAAATAAAAAATACTGTATTTTGAAAATTTAATTTAAAATTTAATGATTAGTTTCCATAATTGAAATGTTTTCATCAATTGGGTAATTACTAAACGTTACCCTTTCCTCACTATTTACTCGCTGTCGCTGTATATAGCGTCGATAATATAATATTCCAATAATTGCACCAATTATAAAAACCGGAATTAATATACCCATTGCAATTTTTCCATCTAGTTAAAATAAATATTTAAAAAATCATTTTAATTTATAATCTTGATAAATAATTCAAAAAACATATTAATTAAACAATAAAGCTGTACTAAAGCTGAAAACAATAGTTGAGTTTATAGACACATGAATTATGTTATTAGCTAGATAAATTAATAATGTTTATATGCATTTTAAATTAATAAACAATTTTTAATTCACCCTTTGATTTAGGTTTTCCTCCGCTTTTATTAGTATCCAAACTAGACTTAGTCGATGTTAGCATGGTACTTTTTGTGCCCAATTCAGTAGTGGTTGGAACGTAAGGTTGGACATCAGAGGCAACGCATCCATCGCTGAAACTAATGTCATCGATGGCTATGTCGGCCCTAACACCAGTGCCTATCTGGCCCTCAATTACGAATTGGAAATCTTTTTGATCGCTGTTCTCGAGTACAGCTCTAATCCACTGCTGGCCAGCATTGCCCGTCTGTATGAACGGCACTACTGATACTCTAGTCTCCGGATCGGCATATCTGACCGATAGCTTCAAAACACCCATTGATTGGTCGCCAAACATGTAGTAAATGATATCAATAATTGCGAATTAATTACCATAAGAAGTGTTGACAAAAGCATTCGAATATCGAAATTTTCCTTATTAATTAATAATTCCTTTTTATTTTTCTCTAATTTGTCCTCATATACAACTGCTAATCCAAAGTCACCCAAATTAAATATCGAATCAGTAATCATATCACCAGAGTCGTTAAGTCTTTTATAAAAAATATTTCTCTTTTGATATCAGAGTTCAATGTTCTATTCAATAAAGTTATATTCTTATTGTCCAGGCTTGTTCCAATGTACTGCCAGTGTACTAACCTTGAAACGTTAAATTTTGTTTGGTATTGCATATGTCTATTAAATTTTGTATTAATCATATAAAGCATTATTAATTAAAGCAGTGTAAAATAAACTTAATTCTCAATATAATAAATGTATTAATATTTAGGGTTTAAAATTTTTACATCGTACTCAATGATAAATTTTTGCCAGTTAAATTTTGAGTACAGTATTTAAACAATACAAGCAAGTTCAAAACACTATCAACGTTTCATAGTTAATCTTGGCTTTAAATAATATTTAAAAAGTAAACAAATTAGTTTGAGTGAACAACACGAGTTATACGAATGAACTTTTACTCTATATAGTATCAAACTGATTTTTGCCAATGAGTACGGCTCAGTTATTTAAAACCCAAAATGAAAAAGCACACCACTGCTTATGTGAAAATAGTAATATTTTACTAAATTTTATGACTATTTAATAATATATGAACTTTAATTATCTCTCAAAATAGTTTATAAAAACAAAATTATTTTTAATGATTTTGAAAATAATTATTTGATAAAATGCTTCATAAAATCAAATACTTTATAAAAACAGAGGTTCATAAAAATGATACTTTTTAACGTTATAGTTTATAGAAACGGCTTTTGGTTTCAGAAAATACTTCATAAAAACAAAAAGTTCACAGAAACAGTACTTCACTCAAACAATGGTTTGACTGTATTTTTTACAAATTGATATACTTTAATTGCAGAGATTCAGAAGGGGGGGGGGGATCAGCCAAAAATCCTTCCTGATTTTTAAAATTGGAATTTATCCCCCCCCCCTAGCATTTGGTTCGCGAAAACGTACCCCCTCGACTTTTTGCCGGCCGCCGAAGGCGGCCGGAAAATTTTTTCGGTTTTTTGCCCAAAATTAGGACATTTCCCCTAAATTGGTGCAAAATCCAGTTTAAATCCAGTTAATTTAACTAAATTTAGTTTAAATCCAGTTTAAATCCAGTTAAATTAAGGAAAATTTCATCATAAATATATGGGGTTTTTTGAAAAATCCCTCCCCTTTATACTAGGTTTTTGGACAAAAATTTTTAAAAAATCCCCCCTTCTGATCCTTCTCTGGATCGTCCGACCTTCTGAATTTCTGATTAATTGGCAAACAAATTGCATTTGTTTATCATTGTTTTATGCTGTTTTTTCACAAATAATTTTTTCAAATTATATAAAATACGACTAATTATATGTACCGTCTTTAGTATAATTACTTGAACTAATTTAACTTAACTTAAATATAACATTTATACATATGTCTATAAAATTTTTAGATTTTATTCAAATATAAATTTAATTTATAAAAGATTTAAGAAATTTGTTTTATAATTAATTAAAAAAGCAAGCTGTAAACATATTGAATTAAAATAGTTATTTTATCATTAAAACATTATTATTCAAGCAAAACTCAGGAATAAAATAGACTAATTATTTGATTGATTAAACAATTAGTAACTTAATAATCATTTTGCTTTTACATCAATTATTTTTCCAATCACTATATCTCGGAATCGGAGAAATAGCTTCGCTTTCGAATTGATTTCTTCGTTTCAAATACCAGCCATAGAATTGATCCGTTATTTTCTAAAAATAGTTTTTTAAACAAAAATTCAAAACTATATTAAATTTAATTAAATACTTTCAAAATGGAATTACAAACCAAAATCTCTCTTTTATCTCTAGTCTGTGGCAATTCATCAGTGAAGTGAAACCAAACCAACATGAACATTTCACATGTTAATGTGAAAAACTTCGCCTCTTTTAACATAAATTCAATTGAATTCTCGGGTTTGTCCGCAAATGCCTTTCCGTGAATTCGTATCGATTCGTCTCTATATTCGTTTAGAAATAGTTTGATCTGTTCATCGCTGGCCAATGGGATGTCCTGTCTTCGGATCCAATCACTGTTTCGGCCCAATTCGTTGACTACAAACCCGAAATCAAAGCCGCGATAGAAATGACGCGAATATTCGAAATCAATTAAAGATATGTTATTATCATTTAGTGAATCAAATTTATTATTGACTAATATATTAGAGATAACCAAATCATTGTGACAGTAAACTATCGGTGAATTAGACTTTTCTATACATTTCAATAGCCATTCGTTTTCTTCTTTTATATCATTTTCTATTAAATTCTTTGCATTTATTTCTCTAATAATCTCAGTTTGATTCGGTGTGTCTGCGAAGGCTCTGTTGTAAAAGTCGTAAAATGTTCTCCTATGCCAGTCTTGATCCCGGGCATTGGGCACCGATAGGGAGTGGAGCTTGGCCAATTTTCGAGCCAACTCTTTGACGAGAACCGGATTTCTTTGGTCTTCTAAACCAAAGTGACGACTCTTTAAAAGTATTTTTTGTTAAATTAATTTATTTATTACTTCTGAATAAATTACAATTAATTAAAAATTATTTATAGAATAAGTATTACTAATAATTAATTTGTAAATTAAACTAGATACTTTACATCAATATACTGACTAATCTGTCCGCCACTGAATATTCCGTATACTTTAGGACCCAAACTGTGTTCAGAAACCAATAAACTGATTACGACATCCGATAGGCGTTCGTCTCCATCCGGGCCTTTAATCCATTTTTCTCCGTAGAACCTAATGGCCACCTCTTCCGGTTCGTCATTAATCGCGTGAATGTCTTCAGTTAAGGCGCAGTGAAATAACAGATTAGTATATCCGCCACTAATCCGCTTGACAACTATTTTATCCAGACTAATTTCTTTCCAAATCCCGTCTAAATATTTAGCGCAAACTTCTAAACACTTCTTCTCAATGTCATCGGGAGTGTCGCCACGAATGATTTCAGTCATCTTGCTAATTTTAAAAATCTATTTCAGTTAATAGTGACAAGTTATAAACATTAAATTAAAATTTAAAGTGTTTTATAAGTAATTTTTATTAATGAATTATTTAAGTGTATTTGGCATCTTAATTTATTATCTGAAAGTAATAAATCATTTTAATCTATTGTAGATAAATATAAATTAAGTCATCAATAATTTTAGTGTTTTATATAATAATTTATTATTAATATCGTCATTCAAAGTTAACATTTATATCAGTTATTCATAAGGATGGCGAATTCAGGAGTGATCAAGGGAGGGATTTTTGCAAAATATTTGGTCAAAAACAAAAGGGGTATCAGGGGAAATTTGTTTCTAAACTTTGGAAAACATATATTAATATCAAAATTTTACCTAATTAATTTAACAGGATTTAAACTGAAATTAGCATCAATTTTAGTCCTTAGTTAGGATACCTTTAGATAGGTAATTTTAGGTAAGTAATCGAAGGAGTAAATACCAATTTTTTTAATCAGGAAAGTCTGCTCTCATATAAATCTCTAATTTATATTAAACCTAAGCTTATCAAATATACCAGAGTAAATATGTTTTAAATTATTAGTTTGGTTGTATATTTATAGATTTTTGTCTTTAATTAAAAATTGACATTTAATGTAAAACAAATCCAAATT
Source organism: Belba bartosi (assembly GCA_034693685.1). Taxonomy (NCBI): domain Eukaryota; kingdom Metazoa; phylum Arthropoda; class Arachnida; order Sarcoptiformes; family Damaeidae; genus Belba; species Belba bartosi. The sequence goes on from JAQFXP010001380.1 coordinate 18,365, forward strand.
ATTAAATTGAATTTATTATAAGTTATATTTTATACTAAAAGTTCAATAAATTATAGTTTATTTAAATTAATTAAACTTAAAATGTAATAAATTTTTATTAATAAACTTATTATCAAAATTATTTTAAATAAAACAAAATTTTGTCAAAATTTCACGTTTATAAAAAATTATTTGCTCAAGTTTAATACAGTATATTAAATAAAATTAATTGTATTTATTTACATTTGTCTTATTTTATTTATAATTAACAAATTGACATCTGAATATAATATTTATATTAAAGTACAATTGGATTATATTTTACTATTTCTATTACTTTGTTTATCTATCCTGCAAAAACTCACCTAAAAACACACCGACACACATCAACAACTTCTTTTTTAACAATTACCATAACAATCTATTAAAACTTTATTAACAATAATAACTACTGTAGACAATGTAAAAAACAAAATGCATAAAATAAATGATTTTATAATTTCAAAAAATTATATTCAATTTAAATAAAAATAATTGTATTTATTTACAATTATCTCACGTTATTTATAATTACCAAGTTGACATCTGAGTATAATATTTTTATTAATGTAGTATACCCTTATCGATGTTATTCATAAGTAAAGGTTATTTAGAGTTACACACACACTCAGACCTACATAAAAGTTGTAAACTATAAAACATAAGTCATGTCATCCGAACTAAAGTTCAGTGATAGCTTCCAGTCATCCAAAGCATAATTCAATGTATAATTAGAGTATATAAGCTAAATAATTCTCAATTCACTACACTTGGAAAGTACTTAACGTTCAGTATACTTCACTTGCATTTTGATTTAAAATACATTCGCTTGACTTATACTTTATTTAATTTATTGTTAAATTATTTGTTATTTATTGTTAATAAAGTTAAAGTTATCTAAAATGTTAATAATGTGCTAATTATTGTCTTTATGACATAAATTAGTATCAAGAGTCCCGGCCAGCACAGCATCACGCATTGTAAGCCACATTAAAATATAATTCGATCATATTTTACTATTTCTTTTTGTTTCTTCATCTATCTTGCAAAAACTCAACTAAAAACACACAGACACATATCAATAAATTTTTTTAACAACTACAATAACAATCTATTAAAATTTTATCAAAATAAATAACTACTGTAGGCAATGTACAAGACAAAATGCATAAAATAAATGATTTTAAAATTTCAAAAAATTATATTTAATTTAAAGTAAAATAATTGTATTTATTTACAAATATCTCACGTTATTTATAATAACCAAGTTGACATGGGTGTAAA
>JAQFXP010001381.1:0-19660 GCA_034693685.1 Belba bartosi
TACAAAAATGGTATAAAACCGACATTTCTTGCAGTGTTTGAAATGATGTCGGGTTTGCGTTCGCCTATAAGTGTTGGACTCAAAGATGAAACAGATATTCGAAAATTGATTAATAAAACAAATATTTTATTAACATTTTTAAAATTCAATAATGAAAAACTTATTCCACTTGCTGGTTTTTTAATTGTATTTATTCCATATATTCTACATTGTACATTAATTGAAACAATTGTTTTTGGTATTATTAATGCAATTCATCTAATTATTGCTGCTTACTATATAAGCAACATTATTAATTACCAAGTAATTTATTTTTATTTATTATGTCATTATTTTAAAAATAAATTTCAAATGATTAATAAGTTATCAAAAAACAAAAATATGTTTATAAATAAAAATTACTTTCATTCAATTAATTCAATTTATGCCGAAATAACTGAATATAATACTACTTTTTGGTCAAAATTCTTATTATTATTTTGGATAAGTATTGGAAGTATTTCTACATTTCTTTTAATAATTTTGGTCTTTTCAAACCAAATGAATTTAATAACTAATTTAATTGTTATTTATGTCTTTACCATATATACGGTTATACTTTTATTCGTTATATTCACGGCTTCTTCAGTCAACTCAGAAGCAAATAAATTGTATAAACTATTAAATAAATTATTTGTTTATCGTTTTGCAAAAATCAAGAAAATAAATGTTCAAATATTCCTAAAATTTAAAGTTAGTAATATTATTAAATATAAATGTTTTAAAACTAATCATGTTTAATTATTTATTTTACAGTTACAATCAATGATAGAACGAATAGCTCTAAAAAGAGTTGGATTTTCGTGTTATTCGTTGTTTACTATTAATTATTTTCGTTGTTATGAAGTAAATGATTTAATATAATATTAAAATTTTAATAATTATTTATTTATTTATTAACAGATAATTGCAATGCTTTCGCTGCTATTTCTTAAAATTTCAGAAATGTTTTGAATTAATTAATTAATATATTAATAAAATGTTTGTAAATTATAATATTTTTAAAAATATTAATAATTGTTTAAAATAATCAATTTTGATATAATTAAACAAACCAATAATTTAATATAAAAATATTTTATGGAAACATTACTGTTAATATAGAAATAAATATTTAACTTTGCATTTAGCTATTACATGATAGTTTGTTAATATTTTTGAATAATTAGATATAAAATATTAATTAATTTTTTAAAATTAAATTTTATAAATTGAGTGAGTTTATTATTTTAAATAAAAATATTTATATTTGTTTAAATGCAATTTAAATTTAAATAAATTACCAAACAATTTTATTACGCATTTGAAAATAATTTGCAATTTAACATGAATTAATTTTAATAAATATATTGCAAATCCAAAAACAAGTTGATAAACAGTGTTTCAAACTTACTTCTAAACACTTTGTTTACACTATTGATACTCTTAGCTCAAAATATTTAACTTTTTAAGTGTTTATACTTGAATTATTTCAAAATTTTTTTATTCATAATTATTAATTAGTAACCGGATCTTAGTGTTTTTCTAGGATATTTCAGATTTGTGCAAGTTAATTCTCTAATAATCATATAAAGTTATTTTTATATTAATAAAATTATTTATTAAAATTTTTAATAATCATATGATATTATTTAATAAATATATTTAGAATAAATTTATAATAAGAATATAATTAATGCCCACTATATAGAGATATTGATAGAACTCATAGTTATTCATTGGAAACAAATCATAACAATAGTATCCGATCTCACGTCCGGACAGTCTCTCAATGAAGGCTTCGATTTTCAATCGCTCTTTGATTTGAATGATTCGAATTCGGTTTAAATATGAGAATAAAAGTGGATATGACTTATGAGCGAATGTATTGATCCAAGTGCTCAAGAGATTCATTGATATAACGGCACCAAAACATAAGACACAGATAATAGTCGCGACATATTTCCAGATTAATTTCGAATCGTCTTTGAAAACGCTATACAAAACTAATTCAAAACCCGGAGTTGCGATATAGTAGATAATGAATGTAATTAAACGAAAAAAATAATTAGATTGCCTTGTTAATATTTCCAAATACTTGTGTTGAAATATCGCATGAATTAGTAATCTTTTATTTGATTTCTTAAGACTTAACGCAATTTTTTGGTTAACTTCTATAAACTTATACTTCAAATACAGTGACACTACAAACCATAGATAATATCCGAACCAAAGTATACCAAACGCCTGAATCAGCCAAATCCCAAAAACTAAACTCCAGAATATTATACCAATTATTGAGAAATTTGTATTCATTTTAAAGTAAGCAATAGTTGTGACGAAAAAAACTAAACAAAACATTACAATAAAAGCCAGATTCATGATATAACTGAATAAATATACATTAAATCCATATTTTTTCTCATTTCTTTTGTTTAGCGGATATTTCAATAATTTGTATTTTAATCGATATACGAATTCAACTATATATAGAGTACTAGTGATGTCCTGATAGTTAGCCACCAATCCTATGGCCAGTATTGACAATGCAAATAATGCAACGGATTTAGAGAATGTGGTTGGAGCAAGTATATATCCCGGGTCACACATTACTTCTTGAATCCATTGATTATCTCTGAATATCGCCGACAATCCAAACCTGAAAGCAGTCAACAAATTGACAAATTCTGCAATATTGACCAAAAATATACGCGATTTACGTCTATAGCCACGCATATACTCTTCCAATCGACAGGTATAAAGAAAATATGTATTAGTAGTAAAATTTTCTGCCCTTTTAAATGCCAACAGTAGGTATCTTTTATTAGATTCAGTATAATTTTCTTCCAAGTTAATTTTTTTCATTTTTTTATTTTATTTTTAATTAATTGACAGTGTATTTGATTTTGAATTAAAACAAACAATATAAAATATATTTAATTTCCAAACATTTATATAAAACGTAATAAGTTTGAAAATTAAAATTTTATTATTATTTATATTTTTAAAATTTAAATTTGCACTTTTTAATTTAGGTTTGAATATTTTTGAAAATTTTGTGAAAAGATTTTAAAAGATTTTTATTTATAAAAACTAATAATCGGTTAGTCAAAATAATTTTAATATTTAAAATTATTATTTAAAAAAATTTTTTGCACTAAAACATAAAATTTTTATTTGTTTTATGTTACTTGAAAATGGCAACTTTTTAATAATTAATAAAAATGCTGTACAATAAACAATTTAACTTATTATATTTTTTCAATATTTATTAAATAAAATAAAATAATTTTTTATTTAAATAAAATTATTTTATATTTTAGAATGTGATCAATAATTGCAAACTTTTTTTTATCAATAAATCAAACTCTATTTGACAGAAACTACTTTTAGATTATAATCATGAATATTTTTTTCGATAATAAGTTTAGTATCGGTTCCCTAAGAATATCTTAACTCAAAATGCATTCACAGATCAATTCTAACTTAAGTTTTACATTTTAAACTTATTATTTATTTGAGTAATTTTATAGTCATCACATTAATGTTAGTCAACTTTTACTTGTTTAATTTTGAAAATAAATAATTTGATTAAATAACTTGGTTAATAAAAAATTTTATTACTATAAAATTACTCAAATAAATAATAAGTTATAAATATAAAACTTAAGATAGAATTGATCTGTGAATGTATTTTGAGTTAAAATTTTCTTAGGGAACCGCTACTAAACTTATTATCGAAAAAAATCTTCATGGTTATAATATAGAAAGAAAAACAAATTAATCATAAAATAAATTTTAAAAATAATTTTTATTTTAATATATAAATTATATGCTAATAATTTGTCTATAAATATACTAAATTTTATTTATATATTTAAAATAGTATTAATTACCAAGCTATTCTAAATTTTTATTGCATTTAATGATTTCAACTTCTTTGTCTATCGATCAATACAAGCAAGTTTTTAAAACTAATTAACTAATATTTGCTGTTTTGTTATGTAATTAATGTGTTGGCGGAAATATTTTTAAATTCAAAAATCAACTAGATATTACATCGTGTTTAATTTTATAATCAATTATATCGATTCCACTGAATGCGAATAATAACAATAGTAATACTTTCGTCACTTCTATCGGATGACTGACAGAACTCACATTTAATAGTTTGTAACGAAATGACGCGAAAGCAAACACTTTTGGTTAGAAACCAGAAACGTGAGAGTTGTCTCAAATATCACCAAAAACTACGATTAATTTGAGTTGATTTGAAAGGATTTACAGCTCCGATTCTAATGTATTGGTTAATCTAAAATACAAATTAATACAAAGTAAACAAAGACAATGACTAAAATAGCCCGGGCATATATATATATTATATATATATAGATCTAGTCAAAGTAAAGCAAAGAGTTTTAGAACCTACCTGGTACAAAAATAAACAAGACTTAACAGTATGACCATAATACATTTTCGAGAGACATGTGGCAAAATTCTATAAGCTAGATCAGAAGAGACGTATTATAATTTTATAAATAAAATTTGCATGATACTTAAAACAAATGCCATATATTTGAAATTATAGAGTTGTAAAAATAAACAAACAGAAATATTTTTTTAAAATCTTTAAAATTTCTTTAAAATTTCCAGACGCCTTCGGCGTCTGGTAAACTATGTTAAAAATTTATAAAATTGCCAAGCACCTTTAGTGTCAGGTAATGCATAAAAATAATTCTTACAATTGCCAGCCGCCTTTGGCGTCTGACAAACTATAATAGAAATCTATAAAATTGCCAGCCACCTTCGGTATCTGATAATGCATAAAAATAATCCGTACAATAGTAATGTTAAATTAGTAAATTATATTTTCATTTATATTATATTGTTTATCTTATTAATATTTTAATTTTCGTGCATTTCCTTTATTTTCTTTTATCATTGAGTCGAGATCAAAGTACCTTTATCGATATTTTTCTGGCGGGATTCATTATACTGGTATTAAAGATCTCATCAAAAGACACCTTTTTGCCGTTGGAACCATATTTTTAAAACATTTAGTTTTCGAGTTATTTAATATCAAAGTTTTGACTTCAATGGGAATTCGGCCAAAATTCCAATTTTCAAAAATTAATTTGACTTTTAAAAAAATAAAAAATATATTTAAAAAATACAAATAATCTTGTGGACACACTTTGAAACCAAGTTAAAAAACTTTCTTATTTTTAGTAGATTGTTCAAAAAAAATTTTACGCAAAAATTAATCAGGGACGGGAATTAATTAATTTTTGAAAATTGGAATTTTGGCAGAATTCCCATTGAAGTCAAAACTTTGATATTAAATAACTCGAAAACTAAATGTTTTAAAAATATCGTTTCAACGGCAAAAAGATGTCTTTTGATGAGATTTTTAATACCAGTATAATAAATCCCGCCGGAAAAATATCAATAAAGGTACTTTATATACATTTTTTCTTCGAAAATATATTTAAAATATTTTGCATAGATATATAGTTAAATACTTATTTTTTTATAGTGTGTGTAATATTTAATTTTAGATATTATTTTTATTAACTGCGTGAATTTAACTTGTACATTATTTATTAATTTATTTAATTATGTAATTTTTAGATAGTTGTAAAAATACTCTAGAAAAACACTCAGATTCTGTAACTACTCATAATTTGCTTAGAGATTAACTTTTTAAATATTTTTTATTGTTCACTTTAATATATTTTCAAACTATAACAAAAAATATTAGTTTAATCAATTGTAATCAATCTGATAAATTTGTAATTTTAAAATTGTCATAGATTACCAAGGTTCATTTATTAACCAAGTAAATTAAGAACTTACCATGAGTGCCGTTTACTTGCTCACGGCTTTAAGAAACTTGATTACTGTTTTCGTAACATTTAAAGCAACTAGAAGCTTACTATATTAGTTTTAGCTTATTGTTTCATTAAACTTAGCTTCATTTGTTTTAATAATTTTGGTCTTTTCAAACCAAATAAATTTATTAACTAATTTAATTGTTATTTATGTCTTTGCCATATATAAGGTTATGTTTTTATTCGTTATATTCACGGCTTCGTCAGTCAATTCAGGAGCAAATAAATTGTATAAACTATTAAATAATTTATTTTTTTATCGTTTTGCAAAAATAAAGAGAATAAATGTTCAGATATTAATAAAATTTAAAGTTAGTAATATTATTAAATATAAATATTTTAAAACTAATCATGTTTAATTATTTATTTTACATTTGCAGTCAATGATAGAACAAATAGCTCTAAAAAGATTTGGATTTTCGTGTTATTCGTTGTTTACTATTAATTATTTTCGTTGTTATGAAGTAAATGATTTAATATTATATTAAAATTTTAATAATTATTTATTTATTAATTAACAGATAATTGCAATGCTTTCAATGCTTTTTCTTAAAATATCAGAAATGGTTTGAATTATTTAAATAAAATATTAATAAACTGTTTGTGAATTATAATATTTTTAAAAATAATAATTGTTTAAAATAATCAATTTTAATATAATTAAACAATCCAATATTTTAATATAAAAATAAGTTATGGAAACATTACTGTTAATATAAATATAAATATTTAACTTTACATTTAGCTATTACGTAATAGTTTGTTAATATTTTTGAATAATTAGACATAAAATATTATATAATTTTTAAAAATTAAATTTTATAACTGGGATGAGTTTATTATTTTAAATAAAAATATTTACATTTGTTTAAAATGCAATTTAATTTTAAATAAATTACAAAACAGTTTTATTACGCATTTGAAAATATCGATTAATTTTGTAATTTTGGTATTTTTAACAGACAGCTATGTAATCATAAAAAACATAAATCGAGACAAATTTTAAATGTAATTTGTGTATAAATTTTGATTTTTTAATCGAATATTTTTGATAACGAGTTGAAGTTAGTTTATTAACCAACAAATTTGCACAATTTATTAAATTAATAGATGGTAATTATCTAAGATGTCACCATTTAAAAAGATTAGTGTCGGTAAACTTTTTGGCAATTTTGTTTCGCGCAATAAAAATAATAAAATTGTTTAACGCTTTACTTTAGAAAATATTTCTTGAAATGCTTGTAATGGCATAATTTATTGAATAAACTGTTATTTAAATGTCAAAACACAGTCAGGAAGTGGTCAACACAATGCATTAGGTTCTTAAATCAGAAGGTTTTAAAGGGTTTCTTATCTATACAATGTTAAATCGGAAAATTTGGTCACTGTTTCCAACAAATGGGACATTGATTTTAAAATTTTTATTAATAAATATTATTTCGACGGGAATTATGTGTTTTGGCCAGACTTAGATTTGGCTCATTATTTGAAAAAACAGTTTCTGTGTATGAAAGCATCGGAATCAATTTTATGCCAAAGTCTTTAAATCCGCTAAATGTGCCACAAATCAGACCAATTAAGACATTTTAAGCTTATTTAAAATAAAAATTGTATAAAAAGAGTTGGACTACTAAACACTTTCCGATATTTGTTTAAAGAATTAGATATATTATACGTAAAAAACTACAAAATTTGTGCCAAAACTTAATGAAAAGGGTAAAGTTGAAACTGCAGCCGATGTGGGTGTCCTTTCAATAATTAATTAATATTTTTATAAACTTTAATAAATGTATTTTTATGATATAAACTTTTATTTTAATTAATAAATTTGAAATATACTTAAATTTTATACTAAATTTTGTCTCGATTTATGTTTTTTATGGTTAGTTAAAAGTAATGTTTGAAATTAAACTTTTTTTAAATTTATGTTATTAATAAATATAAACTACTTAAAAAACAACACGAAGAAGTGTTCTTGAGCAATTAAAAATAAATTAATTTTAAATCTTCGTTTTACAATGCCTTTGCAGATATACTATTTTTGTTTGTTTAACAAATGTTATAAAGGTTAACTTACAATTTTATTTCTTAAATTGTGGTCATCTTTATTTAGATATATATTTTTAAAATAATTTCTAATATATAAAATTTTATTTATAATCTAATTACAGTTTTTATTTTAAAAATATTATAATAGTAAAACTGAAATAAAATTATAAATACTGTACTTTTGTTTTTTCTAGAAAATGCATTAAAAATTTAAATTTTAAAACAATTTAAAAAACTATAATTTAAAATAAATAAAAATTTTAATTATTATATAGAATTTATAAAATACATTTTGTTTTGTTAAAAATGTTATTATTTATTATATGCTTGTAGATATTCTATTTTTGTATGTAAAAACAAATATAAAAGTAACAATTTAAATTACTAACGAGTGTGAATTACTTTCCAAAACATTGCATAATTGTGGTTTTTAAGTTTATGTGACTGTATTAACAAAATCTGCTTTTAATATAAAAATATGTTTTATAACTATTATTAATGTTCTCTTAAATATAAATTAATTTAATTACTAGTTTAAAAAATTTAATTCTTGAAGTTTTAGTAATATAATAATATTTACAACTTATAATTTTAATTAATTTTATAAAACTAATTATATAAGTATATTTTTAAAACTATCAATTAAAGTGTGCTTTGGAGAAGATAGCACAAAATTCAACTAGCTCGCGCGCGCTTTACCGAACTTTGTGGTAATTAAATTTACGTTCGAATAAGAATATAGACATTCCTTAAGACAGTTGTAGTCACAGATTAACTAATAATTATATGAGACTAAAATAATTGACATCGAAAGACATGTCACTCTTAAAATTGTTGTGCAAATTGATACAAAATATTGAAAATTTCGATAAACCGTCAATTTTTAAGAACATATAAAAAATTTCTTAAGAACTATATATTACAATTATTTTGATAAAAGTCAAGTCCCCGATAATATCAGTTATAAAATCAAATGTAAAATAGCAAAATTACTTGGTCTGGCAGGCCAGGGATGTAAAAGTATTTGTCTTTAAGTCATATGTAAAGTTGGGAACAATTAAGTTGAGAACAAGTCTATAGAATGTCTTAAGATTTGACTCAAACTATTTGTCAAAAAATATCATTCGATTAACGATATTCTGTTTTAGAACAATTATGAAATTATTCACTATAGCAAAGAAGTAAAAAATTGGCTTAAATCTGGAAACAGTTTTTAAATAATATTAAAATATCTAAATACCGAGACCGCCCGTTTGTTCCTCAGGACAGACCCATTAAGAAATTCTGAGTTATAAGTAAAAAATTTATGATTTAAGACCTAATGCACCAAAAAATTTCATTAATTAAAAAAAATTTGAAAAAATATTAGCAAAACTATCGCTGAAAGATATGCACAAACTCTGATGAAGAATGCTTTACAAAGACTAAGACAAATGGGTGATAATGACGTGTTAGTGTCATACAAAAATTAAAATAAATTCTTAATATAATGTATTTTACTTTAATAAAGTTTTGTCACAATTGGTTAAATAGTTTTTTAATAAAAATTAATTTAAGTGTTGTGCCATCTTCTCCGAAGCACACTATATTTTATTAACATTAATTAAATTTTTGAAGATTATTTTTGAAAATTAATTATTAATTATTTATTAACATTAATTAATTTATTTTTGAAAATTAATTATATTTATTAATAATTATTTTGTCTTAATTAAAAATAAATTAATTATGCATTTGAAAATTGAGTTTATTTCTCAACATGAATATTTATTTGTTTATTAATATTTATTTTTTATAATTTAATTAATTATTCTATGTTAATTATATTAATATATTGCTAAAATTATACATTTATCTATTAATATTAACATTAATAAATTACTAAATAAAATAATATATTTTTATAGCATTATATAATATTATGTAATTTATTATATTTAAGTTTATAATATTTTATATTATAAATTAAATTTTAAAATATTGTCCGTTTAAAAAGCAATATACAAAACTACTAAAAAGTAAGTAAATTTTAAATTGTTTAATTTTTGATGATTTAAAAAATATTTAAATATTTTTAGACAACAAAAATCAACTAAATTTAACAATAATTAAATAATTAAAACTAGCAAATATTTAATTATTTAAAATGACAACCAAAAATAAAACATTTGATCCAAACAAATGTTTGCCACAGAATCTGATTATCAAATCCGCTTCAACTCAATTATATTGAATCGGTTTGTGTCTGATTAGAGCCAACGATGACATTAGTTCTGTTCAAAGAAGGTCTGCAATACATAAACCTATTCTTATATTCATTACACAAATTATTTTTTTAATTAAATATATTATTATTATATTACCTAAAAATGATAACTTGTATATATTAAAAATATTTGGAGACTTTGGACACTATTTTGAAATAAGATATCAAACTTGCATTGCTATTTATTTTGAAGAGATTTTCAGTATTTGTTCCCAAATAGTGTATTATTATAACTATAGAAATGGTATAAAACCGACATTTCTTGCAGTGTTTGAAATGATGTCGGGTTTGCGTTCGCCTATAAGTGTTGGACTTAGAGATGAAACAAATATTCGAAAATTGATTAATAAAACAAATATTTTATTAACATTTTTAAAATTTAATAATGAAAAACTTATTCCGTTACTTAGTTTTTTATTTGTATTTATTCCATTTATTCTACATTGTACATTAATTGAAACACTTGTTTTTGGTATTATTAATGCAATTCATCTAATTATTTCTGCTTACTATATAAGCAACATTATTAATTACCAAGTAATTTATTTTTATTTATTATGTCATTACTTTAAAAATAAATTTCAAATAATTAATAAATTAACAAAAGAGAAAAATATGTTTATAAATAAAAATTACTTTTATTCAATTAATTCAATTTATGCTGAAATAACTGAATATAATATTACTTTTTGGTCAAAATTCTTACTATTATTTTGGATAAGTATTGGAAGTATTTCTACATTTGTATTAATAATTTTGATATTTTCAAACCAAATGAATTTAACAATTAAATTAATTTTTATTTATGCTTTTACCATATATACGGTTGTATTTTTATTCGTTATATTCACGGCTTCGTCAGTCAATTTAGAAGCAAACAAATTGTATAAACTATTAAATAATTTATTTGTTTATCGTTTTGTAAAAATAAAGAGAATAAATGTTCAAATATTCTTAAAACTTAAGTTAGAAAATAAAATTAAATATAAATATTTTTAAACTAATCATGTTAAATTATTTATTTTACAGTTGCAATCAATGATAGAACGAATAGCTCTAAAAAAAGTTGGATTTTCGTGTTATTCGTTGTTTACTATTAATTATTTTCGTTGTTATGAAGTAAATGATTTAATATAATATTAACATTTTAATAATTACTTATTTATTAATTAACAGATAATCGCAATGCTCTCGCTGTTATTTCTGAAAATATCAGAAATGGTTTGATTTAATAATAATATGTTTAAATATAATTAATTTTAATGTAATTAAACAAACTTCCAATTTAATATAAAAATAATTTTTACAAAGTGTGATTTCTATTTTAATTTTCAGATTTAAGACATGTGTATTCACGTATAAAGTGTAAAATTTAATTAATTTTATTTACATTTTGTAAAGTAATATTTAATAAAATAAGTTTTAAAATTATTCAAGTTGATTAAGATATTTTGCTTGTATTACTCCTCCTTCATATTTATTTATAATTATTTATTAATATTTTCATGAAACAAACTTTGATACATAGACTTATATCTGACTTATGTTTGTTTATTTGTTTTATTAGGACTGGTTTAAAAAGATCTGATTATAATTTTAAACTTAAATATGTTTGGCAAATTTGATTAAAATTATAATTAGATAAATGTCATATTTTAAATAACAAATAGTTTGTTTTTACTAAAGTAAGAGTAAAGTTTAAAAAATATGTAAATCAAAACTTTTTGTAAGCATTCATTGAAAAAGCAATTAAACTAAAATTGTAATAAAATTTTGAAAAATGGATTCATTTAAATAATTATTTTGCGGATTTAATCAACTTATTTGCCGATATAAGTTATAAAATTGTAAATGTTAAAAATTGTTTTTTTAAGTTAAAGAAAAAATATTTAGAAAATAATTTTCGAAATAAACACATTATTTATTTATTTACAGAGTTTTTCAAAGTGATAATTAGATGCCAATTTAAACTTTAATAAACTAAAGATTTCTACTGTATATTTATATTTATAAGTTTAAAATCAATATTTTTATTTGTGATCTCTAAACACATTGAACTTGAACAATAAAAAGATAACATTTTAAATTAATGTTTGACTTAAGTTTCAATTAAATTAATTTTATTGTAATATAAAAAAAATTAAAATTATTTTTGCAATTACACAAATTTAAAAAGCAATTAAAGTAAAATTAATTAAAAATGAGTTTAATTTTATTTTTATATAAATTTTATCTAAAGTTAATAATTAATAAGTATACAGGCAAGAATATCTATTTGATTGACTAATAGTATGTTTCTGTTTATTAGTATTTAATTGTTTAAAAGTTTCAAAAACAACAAAATTCTTTTTTAACATTGGAAACTTGTACCTGGAAGTTTTATTAAGAATTTAAAAATAAACTAGTATATTTTAAGATGTATATTATAGCTTAATATTTTTTTAAATTTAATTTATAATTTATTGATATTGTTAATTTTAATAATTTTATATATTTTAATTTTTTTATTTCAACTTCTTTTCAATTTCTTGAACCTCCAGTTCCAACTTCAGTGCAACTAATTCTAAACTTTTCTTCAAATTACCCGATGTTTTATTGGTTAATTGTCTCAACTTTACCGAATCGTCACTTAAATTGCGTACAATTTTGGTCAGTCGTCGATGACTTTCTTCTGACTTAATTTGAATCTGTTTTTCCAAACTTTTGATCTGAGTCTGGAGTTTGAATTTGAGGTTTTGTGATGAATCAGTTAATTGTGCCTTTAGTTCATTTAACTCTTCATTCATTTTCGCCAAATTATCGTCAATTTTCTGCCGTTCCTCTTGAAGACAACTTTTTAACGATTTAATAGTTTGTTTGATCTCTTCCGTCACTTTACTCTTCATTTTTTCGTTTCCATAATCTAATTGATTCACAAATTGTTTCAACTCTTTCTGTCTTTCATTTGTGAGATCTGAAAGTCTGTCCATCAGCTCATTCCTGGCCTTTCCGGCCATAATCAAGAAGTCATTCGCCTCATCCCTAACCTCATCGGCGTCGCGACCAACCATTCCCTTTACCCGTGAGAACAGATTTTTAGCCTTTTGTTCCATTTGAGAGACGATATCGGACAGAGTTTCGGTCAATCTATTGAACTGATGTTCTATCGCCTGTGCCTTCACTTCGATCTCATCCAACGCCGTCTCCAACGCCTCTTCACTCATCAATTGAAAATTTTCGAAACCGGACTCTATCTGTTCGGTCAGATGTTTGGCCTGTGATTTAAGGTTTTGAACGACATTATCGAAAGTATTGCTAAACTTTTTTAACTGAATCTTCGCCTCCTTTTTGAGTCCTCCGAGTGTCGACTCAACGCCGTTTACGAACGAATCGCTCGTTTTCTTCGCGCTTTCGGCGATGTCATCGAATCCCAATTTGATTCCATTGAACAATGCATCTAATGCTAAAATATTAACATGTTCAATGTTATTATCGATTTTTTATTAATTTAAATAACATTTAATATTATTATTAAACTTACCCTCGATATTGATATTGTTTATTAAAAGCAAGCTGATGCAAAAAATTAATATAACTTTTTTAAACATATTTATTATTTATTTGTTTTTAAATTTTTTATCTCATTTTATAAACTATATATTACTCGCGTTATCATTAAAATTTATATTGAAATAAATATCGATTTAATCATTAGATTATTAAATGTATTTTTTATGGTTTTAATGCAAATTCAAATTACAGTTAACTCATTTTTAACGAATCTTGTTGATTCATATTTATCATTTATAACGTGAATTTAATGTTAAGTTATTAATAAAATAATTTTTAAATTTTAGTTTAAAACAAATTATAAAGAGGGAAGGACATTTTCAAAAATTTTATCAAATTAAATTGAATTCTTTATAATTAGCATCTATGAGTCATTCTACACAAATTATTTTTTTATTCAAAATAGTTTTCGAGTTTTCAATTTTTAAAAATTCGATTTTAATAGAAAAGGTTAACGAAAAATTAATATTTAAAAATTAATTTAGATCCTCCCCTTAAGGATAATGAGTTAAAAAAATTTACAGTTAAATAAATAAATAATTTTAAATTTAAAAATATATTTTTAAAAATTACTTTGTGTAGAATGACTCATAGATGCTAATTATAAACAATTCAATTTAATTTGATAAAATTTTTGAAAATTGCTTTTTCTCTTTATGTTTTTACACAAATAAATATTAATTATTGAAACAAAAACAACTAAATTTTAATTTTATTTAATGTTTTGTAAATTTTATGTTTTATCTATCAATTATTATGTTTTGCTTGTTACTAATAAATTATCATTAATTATAAAATTACTTTCTTATTAGAAGCAGGTTTGTTATAAGTTGAAATTGTTGTAGTTTTATTTTTCAAAAACATTATTTTTTATTGCTATTTAAAAAATTAAATATCGTATTATGTATTAAATATATTTTATTAAATTGCCAAAATAATATTTATTTAATTATATTATTAAAAATATTCTAGTTTGTTTTTTAGTATTTTTAAGACTTTAAACTTTTTGGAAATAACTAGAATTTATAGCCAATATTTTGTACTAAATATACTAAATATAATTTTAAAATATTTATATATTTATTTATTTATTTTATACTAATTATGTTTGAGCATTAAATCTGTTTACAAATCAAAATAATCTGTTAGTTTAGTATTAGTTTATTATAATTTGTTTAGTTGACAAAAAACAAAAAACAAAAAATAAAGTATAAATTTAATATTAAAAAAGTTTTTTTGGAATATTAAATAGCCAAAAAACCTAATTTTGATTGTAAGCTTTGAAAACTGTTATTGAATTTAAACTGTACACAAACTAAATTTAATTAAACCAAAAATTGATTATACCAATTTTTATTTTTTTTAATCATTTAATACTTAACTATTAATTTTATTAAATAAATAACAAATTAATCTATATTTAACAATGGTAAATTTATTTTGATAAAATTTTTTAAAATAAATATAATATTTAAAAAATACATTCAATCATTTTTAGCAACACATTTATTTAAATTAAATAACTGAACTTCAACATTATAATTAGAATATTTGAAATTAATATATTCGGCATTTTTGTATTAGATATTATATAAATATTGCATTGTATTATAAATATTTTGGTAACATGTCAATCGTTGTTTTTATAAATTTGTGGAATGCACATTTGAATCAGCATTGAAACTGTTCACATTTAGATTAGTTTATGATTAAATGAATAAATGGGTAAAAGAATGAGTTATTAAGATAATAAACGAAACAAAATAACAGTCATCAGAATTTATGTTAAACTTAATATAGAGTATATAAAAATTGTTTCTAAACTTAATGTATTCATTAGATTATATGCAGATCTGCTGTACATTTAAAGTTTCTTTAAGACTTATTTAATAAATAAAATATTTTATAACTTATAATTGTTAATCATTGCTATTCCACATCATAACCACTTAATTGATGTTGTGCTGCACTTTCCGGCCATCAGTACTCAGAACTGGCCAAACACTACCGTTCCCGGAGAATGGCCCCGAAGGCACGCAACAACTTTTGCTATACTAATATACAATAATAATATCAAATATACAGTCGTTTTTTTTTATTGAAAATCACTTAATCCAGATTGAGGATCACCTCAATGTCTATCGTCCAAAATGAGAATCACATTTTGTATACAATGCGTTTGACAGTAAAGCCCATAGTATTTGGTGTACTGCACAAAACGCATTCATATGAGTCGAGTAATGCTCAAAGCCGTAAATGTTTGAAATATTTGAAACATTTCTATTGGTATACAAACGAGTAAAACAAGCCCTGGAATGTCACCGGCATCTCTGAACCGTGGGTTTCATTGGTAATAAATTATATTTAATTTAAATTATAAATTAATTTGAAACTAGTTACATTTTTGATATTTATTTAAGTTTTTATAAATCAATAAAAATTAAACACATTTATAATTAATAATTAATTAATTCAAACCATTTCTGATATTTTAAGAAATAGCAGCGAAAGCATTGAAATTATCTGAAAATATATTTTATAAATATTATTAATAATAATTATTTTTAAATATTAAAATACGAAAATTATTCCAAATATCTTACTTCATAGCAATGGAAATAATTAATTGTAAACAACGAATAACACGAAAATCCAACACTTTTTAAACTAAGTTGGCCAATTATTGACTGCATCTGTAATATATATATATTAAACATTAAAAAT
The DNA here is from genome assembly GCA_034693685.1 of Belba bartosi. Lineage (NCBI taxonomy): Eukaryota > Metazoa > Arthropoda > Arachnida > Sarcoptiformes > Damaeidae > Belba > Belba bartosi. The sequence goes on from JAQFXP010001381.1 coordinate 16,498, forward strand.
TAATTTATAAATAAACTAGCATGGCTAACTTTAAATTTGACCATAAGTGAATTATTATTTCTTTTTTGTATTGGATTTGAAAATCGAGTCACATATAATCGATTAAATAATTTATACAATTTATTCGCTTCATAATTAACTGACGAAGCCGTGAATATTATAAATAAAAACATTATGGTATAAATACTTAAAACATAAAACCAAATTATTTTATTTATTATATTTAATGATGAATATAAAATAATAGTTAAAATAAACATAGAAATGCTTCCAATAGTCATCCAAAATAATAGTAATATTTTTGACCAAAAAGTTGTATTATATTCAGTTATTTCGGCAAAAATTGAATTAATTAAATATAAATTAATCTTGTTAATTTTTAAATTATTAGTTTTCATTAACATGTTAAAAGATTTAAATTTAATTTTAAAATAAAAACATAACAAATAAAAATAAATAACTTGGTAGATAATAATATTGTATACATAATAACCTAAATGTATATATTCAATAGTGTTAGGAATTCCAAAAACAATTATCTCAAATAGTGAACAATAGAATAGATATGGAATAAACATAAGTAAAAAACATACAAATGGAATTATTTTTTCATTGTTAAATTTTAATAATTTTAATAAAATTTTAGTTCTTTTAACGAAATTCCGAATTTGTGTCTCATCTGTGAGACCTATACTTATAGGCGAACGCAAACCCGACATCATTTCAAACACTGCAAGAAATGTCGGTTTTATACCATTTCTATAGTTATAGTAATATATTAATTGGGAACCAATACATAAACCTAATACTAAGTATAGAAGTACACAGACTTGATGTCGAAATCCAAAATAATGCGCGTAATCGCCCAAAATTACCAATAGATATGAATTATTATTTTTAGGTAATATAGTAATAGTATGTTTAATCATTGATCTAATAAATGTAATGAATATGAGAATAGGTTTATGTATTGCAAACTTTCTCTGAACAGAACTAATGTCATCGTTGGCTCTATTCAGACACAAACCGATTCGATATAATTGAGTTGAAGCGGATTTGATAATCAGATTCTGTGGCAAACATTTGTTTGGATCAAATGATTTAACTTTATTTGTCATTTTGAACAATTAATTAAATATTTGCTTGTGTTATTTTTAAAAAATTTATTTAATTGTTTCTCTGAAATTATTTAAATAATTTTTAAATAATCAAAAATGATTTAATTTGTATTTTACTTACTTTTCAAAGTTTTTGTAAATTACTTTTTTAAATAGACAATATTTTTAAAGTAAATAACATATAAACTTAGTTTAAGTTAAAAATAAGTCTCAAATATAATTAATTTTATTATTTACATTTATATACTAGGTCACAATAATTAATTATAAATTATTTTTATTAAATTAATTCATTAATATTAATAGATTAATATAGAGTTTTATCAATATACTTATATAATTAACATTAAGTAATTAAATTAAATTATATAAATTTAATATTAATAAACAACTATAGGTTTAAATAAATAAATTTTAATTATAATGTACTATTTTCAAATATTATATTGCTGAAATATTTAATATGTTTAAATAGTTAAATTTATTGGAATTGTAATATTACTAATTCATTGTTAGATATAATACTAATATGTATATATATATTTACAATATTTTGTATATTACTATTTTAAACTGATATTTTAAAAATATCATTATTATTAAATTTAGATAATTTAAAAAATAATGTACTAAAAAATTTAATATTGTTTTATTTTGTATACTGTTGTTGTAAAAGTTGTATGATCCGTATAAATATATTTTACTTAAATACTACTATAATTTGTTATTTTATATTGTTTTTAGTAAAAATAATTATTTATTTATTTAGAAATTTAAAATTTTTGTTAATTATTTTAATGTATAAATTGTAAAATATTTGAAGTTTTATTAGTTTTAATAAGTTTGCTAAACTGTACCAAAAAATATAAAATTATACTAAATTAAACTAAATATTTATTTACTAATTTTTAATATTATATTCTGTTTCTTAAAAGATTAACTTTAAACAATTCGGTATAATAACTTGTTCTAATATTTGAGCAAATTGTTTTTATTGCATTTCATTTTATTTTGTACAATTGTACTGTAAATTTTAATAATAATAAAATAATACTAAAGACTATTATACTTTAATCAGGGATTGTGAAGGGGGGATCAGGCAAAAATCTCTTTCATTAATTTTGAAAATTTGGATTTATTTCCCCCTAGCATTTGGTCCGAAAAAAGTTACCCCCCCCCTCGACGTTTTGCCGGCCGCCGATGGCGGCCGGAAATTTTATTTTTTGGTTTTTTTTTCAAAATTAGGAAATTTTCTTTAAATTGGTGCTAAATTCGGTTTAAATCCAATTACTTTAGTTAAATTTAGTTTAAATCCAGTTAAATTAAACAAAATTTTGTTATAAATATATAAGTTTATTAAGCGTTTTTTAAAATCCCCTATTTCATCCCCCTAGGTTTTGGCCAAAATTTTGAGAAAAATCCCTCCCCTTATCCCTCCTAGACCGGCCAACCTGCACAATCCCTAACTTTAATTGTCTTGTTTTTTATTTTTTTAATAATATATTCTCAAATTTATATTATAATAACTATTATCTTATATTATATATATTAAAATATATTACTTGTTATTGTAAATTTTTATTTTGAAATATTTATTTTAAAAATTTATTGAAAATATTAATTTTTTAAATATATATTAAATTTATTAATTAAGATTGTTTAGAAATAAAAATCTAATTTTTAATGACAAACAATATTAATCACAATTCACAAAGTTCTAGGTTAAAAATTTTTAATAGAAAATTTTATTTTTATTTTTTAAATGTTCCTGGTAAAAATATTTAATTTTTTAAAATAAGAATTATAAAAATTTATTTGATAAAAATAGCCAAAGAGGTTTAACATGTATATATAATAAACATTACGTATTTTATGTTTCATAGGTAGTACTAATTAAAATTATTCCAGTTGATAATTATCAAAAACAAAAATACATGTTTTTAATTATATTTTAATACTAACAAAATGTAATTTAAAAATTTTTTTATAATCCAAGTTTTTGTTAATCACAATTTATCATGCTACAAAATAACCATTTCAAATTT
>JAQFXP010001382.1:0-19657 GCA_034693685.1 Belba bartosi
GCACCATAAGGGCTTTTTTGTAATTATGGTCAAACTCACTTATAAGGGCATGCAAGTGTATGCGCGGGAATACGGTAGTTTAAATTAAACTAAATTCAAGTTTTATGCGATTTATTTCTTCTTCTGTAACTCTTTAATGTACAACTGTTTGGTTTTGCTCTTCCGCTCCATTTCTACTCCCCTGTGAGGCTGAGCTCAAGGATTGTCTACAAAAACAAAACTCTAATTCTTATCATTTCTGTCGACTATAATTTGATTTATTCTAATGTCTTAAACCAATTGTTTTTTCCTTTACTTTCCATTGTCTTCCGAAGAATGGATGGATGAGTCCGTGTCGAGGGCTGAGATACTCCGACTCATATTTCAGGGAAGGTTTCTACATGGAAATGTCACACTAGCAGGTATTCATCCAGACACTACTCGTGCCATTCTATTATTAATTAACTATTTTTACTAAATTTTAAATAAAACTATGAATTCGAGCAAAGAATCCATTGATAATAAATTAAAAATAGCGAATCACGTCATTAGTCATACATTATCTGCATTTATTGATTGGCATTAAAACTAACATTTATTCAAAATTGCATTTTTGGTCTTTACAGCACTTCAATTGCCATTAGGAAAGACAAGTGTAATGCATTTGGTTCCGCGTGAAAATCTACCTGAGCCCAACTCACAAGGTATGAATTACTTTCGAGTCTCTCGCTCTCTCCTAACTGTCTCTCTTTTAACTATATTTTAATTTATTTCTCTAATGTTTTATTTATTGTGTTTTTTGTATAGTTTTTGAAAAAATGACAAATTTTTGTTTTGATTCAATGCCTAACAAATAAAAGCCTTATCTCTCTTATGCCAAACGCTTAATCTGAATATCAATGAATCATTGGTTAGACTAACAGAATATTAACGAATATTTTGTATTAAATGTTGTGTTAACTGCTATTTGGCTTCGAATAGTGAAATTCAATGAAATATATGTCAAATATTTTTATATAAACACTAGAAATGAGGTGTTTTTCAAACCCTTATGAAATAATTCAGTATATCATTGAATGTGAATTGTTTTTCTATTTTGTGGAAAATTAATTCAATGTAATGTTTTTGGGATTAAATGTTCCAAAACGTCTCGCATCAAAACACACTCTTCTCTTCTACCTCCTTCTCCCCTCCCTATCCCTCTCCCTCTCTCTCTCTCTCCGAATATTTATTTGAGAAAATTGAATACATATGTTATGCTCTGAATCCTATATACTGTACGTCCAATACTGCACAGGAAGGAACCGGAGACCCAAGAAATTCTAAAATGCGGAAAATGGAATGTTTTCCCTCCCCTTCCCCTCTCCCCCTCCCTTCTCTCTCTCTCCCTTCTCTCTCTCTCTCCCCCCTTCTCTCTCTCTCTCCCCCTTCTCTCCCTCTCTCTCCTGCTCTCCCTCTCTCTCTCTCTCTCTCCCTCTCTCTCCTGCTCTCTCTCTCCCTCTCTCCTGCTCTGTCTTTCTTTCGACACTAGGCCTCGCACTGGGGTTTCAGTTGATTCCCAACGAATTAGCTATACTGTGCCTAAACTGTAAAAATATTTTCATTTTTGAGTCCAGCCTCACTCGATTCACAATTTATTATTCACTCGAATTACTTGTGTTTTGTTTTGAATCTAATTTTCATTTTTAGTTTAAGTTAGGACTCGAAGCGTCAGAAATGCCGAAACACTAAACACTAACTCAATGTAAATGAGGGGAGAGAGGGATGGAAGAAGTAGTAGATTAGAGCTCTTAGTCTTCTCTAGATCTTAGTTCCTCTTCCATTGCATTCTATTTTGCGTTTTATGACAAAAATGATGATTAAAATGATATTCAAATGTTGGGAATGTTTGGGAGGAGTTTGGACTCAATTATAGATAGTTTTTCGCTATTATTCTGTGCATTAAATGTCATTAACGTTAGTCAGAAATAGCAAACTATTAGTTGTTTTGTTTGTTTTGTCGAAACATTATTATCTATTTCGGCGGAAATTAATTGTCGAATAAATTAAAAAATTGATCGATTTGTGAAATATTGATCGCTTTTTGTTTGTTTGCAGATCAACGACAGAAGAGCAAAGACCGGAGCAGTGGCTGCTGTAGCTCTAGCTGTTCCATATTATAAGAAGACCATTAGTGTGATTATTGGCTGTTTTGGCATTAATTAATTGTTCGACTCATCGCTCGAATCACACAATTTATGTTTACTCCCGTCGGACACCTCTTTATACATAATTATAAATAGACTCAAAATATGCATTAAATATGTTATATATATATTCATTCCTTCACTTCTACTACTGATTTCATCATAACTTCGAAGTTAACAACGATTTAAGTCTTTGTTCAGAAAACACATTATATATTGTAATAGATTTTTGAGCAAAAAAAAAGGCAAATGTTTATCGAATTTAAAGCTCTGTTGGACTTGGATTCGGATTTGGAACTCAACACTGAACTCAACATCGGTTTCAATGTCACCGAAATATCGATTCAGACAATGTATAACTGAATTGAAGGCTATTTACGAGTTGTGACAATGTTTTAGAGCAAACGAATCGATCTCTCATTAGATTAGAGTTATTATTATTTCTAATGGTTTCTAAAACTCAATTTGTTTTTCGATTAAATTATTTGTGAAAATCATTTTCAAAGACATTTCGGATTTCGTTTGTTTAGAAAATCAGACAAATTATGTATAAATTTAATTAATTAAAGTTATGCCATAAAAGAAAACTAAAAAATCATTTTTAGTTATATTTTCAAATATAATGTAATTAAATATATAATTGTTTTAAACGAAAAAAAAATTAAGTATAAAATATAGTGTTTTAACCACAGAATTAAATACAAAACACAATATTGTTATGTTTTGAACTGTAAATATTGGATTAATTATGTTTAGAATTAATAAAATTGTCGTAAATTGAATTCAATGATTGGTTTAATTTATTTGAAACAAACTTAAGATTTGGTATTATTAGAGAAAAAAATCTCTCAAAAATGCTATCCCCCTTAGCATTTGGTCCATGAAAAGGTACCCCTACCCCCTCCACCCAGGCAAATTTTTGGGTTTTTGCCGAAATTGTTGATAAATTCAGTTTAAATTTAGTTAAATTTTTAGCGCATCGTTTTTAGTTTAAGCAATTGTTATATTAAAACTATTAATTAAATTAAAATTTTTAAAGAAATTACAATTTGTTTATTATCTAATCTCTAAAACTACAATAAAATGCAGGCAAACTGTAATTAAAAGAATTTGTTAAAAATTATCAATTATTTAATTATTTAACTAATAATAATCAATTAAGATCTCTGCGAGCCTTAACTTCATATTTAACATAAGTTTAAATTTGTTACTGTTAGTAAAAAACTTAAAACAGTTGTATATTCAAAATAAAATTCATAGATGAATATAATCTTTAACGAGATTACAACTTGTTTAGTATCTAAACTTTGATACCATAATAAAATGCAGGCAAACTGTAATTAAAAGAATTTGTTAAAAATTATCATTTATTCAATTATTTAACTAAAAATAATGAATTAAAATCTATGTGTGCCTTAACTTCATATTTAAAATTAGTTTATTTCTATTACTGTTAGTAAAAAGCATAAAACAATAGTATATTTAAAGCAAAATTATTAAATAAATATAATATTTTTAAAAAATTACAATTTGTTTATTATTTACTCTGTAAGACCATAATAAAATGTAGGCAAAACTTTGATTAGAAATATTTGTAAAATTATCATGGATATAATTTATATTATTTAAATTTTTAATAACCATGCTAAATTTCTTTGGCAAGATTTTTAACATTCACACCAGGATAAAACTCTTAAAATTTCTTGATTCGTACTTTAAGTTGTAAAGATAAATTAAAGAACGAATGTATATGTCAGGGGATTCGGATATAGAGGGCTCTTAGATTAAAATATTTATATTTGTAACGTTATATACGTATGTCTTTTAACGCGTTTGAATGTTTGGTTGGAAACCAATGTCTGTTTGAATTTTATTTTACATTAAATATATATTAAGTATAAATTAAATAAGAGTTTAAATGAATTTATATTTAAATTAGTTTTTATTAATTGAAATCAATTTTAATAAGTAATTAACCAAATGAGTGATTATTTGTGAGAAAACCCGAGGATTAGGTAAACAATGCTTTTATTTACATTATTAACGAATTTATTTGAAAATAAAAACCTAAAAAATGACCAAAAGTTTTGAATATAATTTCCCCAAAACAAGGGTTTTATTGCTTTTCTAAACTAATTTTAGTTAAAAAGCATTTCATTATATTTGTATTGCGTTTCGATTCGTTTGCTTAAGTCTAAAAAAGACAATAATTTTTATTTAAATACATTAAATCTCGTAATTAAATCAAATTTAAGTTTCAGTCAATTTAGAAATGGGTCGGAAAGGTATGTAAAAGTGGTTTGAATTTTGTGATAAATGGCAAAAACTAAATGCTTTTAATCGAAACAATAGATAAATACAATAAATTTAAGCCGAAATCCAATTCAAATGCAAACAAAAATCCAAACGTTTATCAAAATAGCGATGACTTGAATGATGTCGACGACAGCGAAACAGTCGGTCAGTCTATCGAACCATTAATTGATAATTGGATTTGAGTTTAACACAAATTGTTTGATTGTAGACATAATGCCTGAGTCGGCGAATCGGACAATAGCCGAAGGGGTTCGAGAGGACGAGTTTGGGGCTAAAGACTACACCAAAGATGTAGTGCTGAGAGAGGACTATATGTCGCGACCGCTTTGGGTCGCACCGGACGGACATATATTTTTAGAGACGTTCTCTCCAGTCTATAAACACGCGCACGACTTCCTCATTGCCATCGCTGAGGTATTCATACAATTGATACTCGTTTTCAGTACTTATTGTCTGTATGTCTGCACTGATAGCCCGTCTCTCGTCCCCAACACATACATGAGTACAAACTGACCGCTTATTCACTCTATGCGGCCGTTTCTGTCGGCCTTCAGACCAAAGACATCATCGAATATATGAGACGTTTGAGTAAAACCACAATTCCTGACGGAATCGTCGAATTCATTAATGTATTCATTGATTGCATTTGATTTTGAATTTAGTAATAATTAAATTGTTATTTCAATCGAAAGCTCTGTACTCTTAGCTATGGAAAAGTAAAACTAGTGCTCAAACACAACAGATATTTCGTTGAATCTCCGTTTCCGGTATGCATTCAAATGATGTTTTGATTTAATTGACTTAAAAACTGTTTTTATTATTAAATTGAATTTTTAGGAAGTAATACAAAAACTATTAAAAGATCCAGAAATACAAAAATGTCGCTTAAGAAGAGATGCGGATAATGAGGAAGTGGGCGACGGACTGATTGTCACCACTTCTAAGTCGAATCCGAATAAACCGAATGATAGCAAAACAGATGGAACTGAAGCGAAAGACAATGAGAAGACCGAAGACGTTCCCGAAGACATATATAATTATTACGAGAAGATGGAGAGAGAGGACGAAGACGTGGAGGACATCAAAACGGTGTCATTTGAAGTGAATCAGACAGAGATAGAAAATCTACAAAAACGTTGCATTCAATTGGAATATCCATTATTAGCCGAATATGACTTCAAAAACGATACTTTGAATCCGGATATCAAGTAATTAATTCTCAAATATTAAGTATTTGAATGAATGCTAATTAACTCGTTTTTGATTGTTTGGTTAGTATTGACTTAAGGCCTACAGCTATGCTTCGGCCCTATCAGGAGAAGAGTCTGCGCAAGATGTTTGGCAACGGTAGGGCTCGCTCTGGCGTTATAGTACTTCCGTGCGGTGCCGGTAAGTCACTGGTTGGGGTCACCTCTTGTTGTACTGTTAAGAAGAGATGTCTAGTTCTGTGCAATTCTGCCGTTTCTGTCGAACAGTGGAAAACTCAAGTGAGTTATCGATTGATTGGAATTTTAAAATTATTTTAAATTTAAAATCTAATGAATTGTTTGATTGCTTTAGTTTAAGTTGTGGTCGACGGCCGACGACAGTATGATATGTCGGTTCACATCGGAAGCCAAAGACAAACCGATTGGAAGTGGTATTTGTGTAACCACTTACTCAATGATAACTCACACCCAGAAGAGGTCGTGGGAGGCCGAGCAGGTGATGAAGTGGTTGACCGAACAGGAGTGGGGTCTTATGCTTCTGGACGAAGTGCACACCATTCCGGCCAAAATGTTTCGACGTGTGCTCACTATAGTTCAGGCGCACTGCAAACTGGGACTGACCGCCACTCTGGTCCGGGAGGACGACAAGATAGCTGATCTCAACTTCTTGATTGGGCCTAAACTTTATGAAGCGAATTGGCTCGAACTCCAGTCTCAGGGCTATATTGCTCGTGTCCAGTGCGCAGAGGTCTGGTGCCCAATGGCACCTGAGTTTTATCGCGAATATCTTAACACCAGAACCTGCAAAAAGATGGTATTATATTGTATTAATTTGATTTGATTTAAGTTTATTAATACTTAATTGACATTTGAACAGCTTCTATATGTTATGAATCCCCAAAAGTTCAGAGTTTGTCAGTTCTTAATCAAATATCACGAACGAAGAAATGACAAAATTATTGTTTTTTCGGATAATATCTTTGCGTTAATAAATTACGCAAAGAAGATGGGCCGGTATGTTAACCTAACTGTGCATTAATTTTTGAGTAAATGACTAATTTATAAATTGATTTCAAATAATAAGGCCATACATCTATGGGCCGACATCTCAGGGCGAAAGACTGCAAATTTTGCAGAACTTTCAATACAATCCAAAACTGAACACAATATTTGTGTCCAAAATCGCGGACACATCGTTCGATTTGCCCGAAGCCAATGTCCTGATTCAAGTGTCGAGTCACGGCGGCTCTCGGCGTCAGGAGGCCCAGCGTTTGGGTCGTATTCTTCGGCCCAAAAAGGGTGCGTTGACTGAGGAATACAACGCATTCTTCTATTCATTGGTATCTGAAGACACACTTGAGATGCAATACTCGCGAAAAAGACAGCGATTTCTCGTCAATCAGGGCTACAGTTATAAAGTGATCACAACTTTGAAGGGTATGGAAGAGGAAGAGCTATTCTACAAGTCTAAGGAAGAACAGCAACAACTACTCCAACAGGTATTACAGGCCAACGATACTGACGCTGAAGAGGAACGCATTCCTGGCGTTGACTCTGGAATGAGAGCTAACTCGAGTGGCTTTACCCGAAAAGCAGGAAATATGAGCTCTATTTCGGGCGCCGACGACAACGTCTATATGGAGTATAAAAAGAAAGCGAATTCCGATCACAAACATCCGCTTTTCAAGCGATTCAGGAAATAGTTATTCGATTTTATTTAAATAGTTATTTAAATTTGTTTTTTCCAAAAAGTTATCGAACGGTAATGTAATAATTAAATGAATATTTGATATATTTTTTAAATCAATAAATCTTTTATTGAATACAAAATATAAGCAAACGAATCGAAATGCAATTAAAATATAATTAAAAATTTGTTTTATAATAAACATGGTTTTGTTTTTCAATCTAAGCGGGTCTCGAGTTATATCTCCTGAATGTGTTTTGTCTCTCGAGCTAACCATTGGTTTTAAATTATTACTTTTTTAAAAATTTGTTAATTGATTATCAATTGGTCTATGATTTTAAGAATAAGATTTGCTTTTTGTTTGAACTAATTTTAATTATAGACAAAACTGGAATTTAATTTGAATTTATGGATAAAATAAATAAAAATTCGGTCAAAAAGAAAAGCCGACGATTGGCAACAAAACGAAAGCGAACTAAAAGTCGAAACGCACTCAAATCGGACGAACAAATCAAAATTTGCTGTTCATTCGATGCAAATCTTTCAGCCTCTGCTGGCGTTGGATTAGATCGAAATCTATTGTCGAACTGGAGTTTTCCGTTTAAAATACACGAATATTATGCGAGAAAACGAATCAATAAGTTGTTTGATTGGCAGGTATTCATCCGTTTGATTAGTTCAAGTCTTTTTCAAAACTAATTTTTTGAATTAATACAATTTAAGGTCGAATGTCTTAATATAGACAATGTACTCGAGGGCCGAAATCTTGTATATTCCGCACCTACCAGTGCCGGAAAATCTATGGTTTCGGATATACTTCTCTATAAGAAACTATTGGAACATAAAAAGAAAGCAATAATTATATTGCCGTTTATTTCGGTCACTCAGGAGAAGATGTTGTCTTTGAAACCAGTTCTTAGGGCTGTTGGCGTTAGAGTGGATGCGTTTGCCGGCGGTGTTAACCCTCGTGGAGGTCTGGCCCGGGTTGATGTTGCCGTCTGTACGATAGAAAAGGCCAATAATATAATTAATAAGTAATTGATTTAATCAAATAGTAACAAAATTTTCGATTATATTTGTTTTGTAATTTGATTGACAGACTTATCGAAGACAACAAACTGAATGAAATTGGATTAATAGTTGTCGACGAACTGCATATGATTGGGAACAGTAGTCGAGGCTTTATATTAGAATTATTGTTAACAAAAGTGTTGTATTTGAAGTCGAAAATTCAACACAACATTCAAATTGTGGGAATGAGTGCAACGATTCCAAATCTGGATGTAATCGCTAAATGGCTTAATGCAGCCCTATATGTAACTGACTTTAGACCCGTTCCCCTCTACGAACGCGTTAATATTGGAGATGTTATCTACGATTTGCCCGAAATGAGTCAATACAGACAATTGGAACTAAAGGATTACGACATTACGAAGAAAGAGGGATCGGATGACACGAATCTAATATTTTTAGCCATTGAAACATTGCTTAAAGGTTTAGGAGCTTTGGTGTTCTGTGCGACCAAAGCCATGTGCGAGCGGTTGTGTCGAAGTTTGGCCGCAAATATATATGAGTTCGGGAAAGGAAAGAAAGCAGAAAATGATTTGACCAATGATTTCAAAACCAAAATCAGATCTGCTTTTAATTTCGACCGAATTAATGAAGTGCTGCAGCAGTTGGAGAGATGTCCGGCCGGTTTGGACCCATCTATTGCGGCCAATCTTCGGTTTGGTGTTGCCTACCATCACGCGGGCCTATCGATGGACGAGAGATGTATTATAGAACAGGCATTTCGTAACGGAGTCGTTAAGATATTGTGTGCGACCTCTACTCTGTCGGCTGGTGTTAACCTTCCGGCGCGTCTTGTGATCATCAAATCACCGCTCGATTTCCGAAACTCAGTTATGGATGTTATGACTTACCGACAGATGATTGGAAGGGCAGGTCGTCAAGGGGTCGATACAATGGGTGAGAGTATACTAATGTGTCCGGAATCACATCGAAAGCAAGCGCTCGAACTGATTAACTCACGACTGCAGCCAATCAGCAGTTGTTTAATGAATTTGGATTTAATTGATGGTCAGTCGAACAACACATTTGACATTTCCAGTACCTCTTTCAGTGGTTTGAAGAGAGCTATACTGGAAGTGATAGCCAACGGAATGGCCAACAGTTATGAAGACATTTCGGAATACATTTCGAACTCATTTTTGGCGTCAATTAGTTCCGAATCGCTTACGAAGTCTATAATTGATGATATCATCGAATACTTAACTGAAGAAAAACTAATCCATTGTTTGACTGATTCAGATAGTGATCGCCGGAAAGTAAGTCCGACTCAGTTCGGCAAAGCTGTGTTGGCTTCGGGTATATCTCCAAAGGACGGGTCGTTTATATTGAATGAATTAAATAAAGCGAAAGAGAGTCTCTGTTTGTGTAATGATTTGCATTTGTTATACGAAGTGACGCCAATTAATCTGAGCGAACAGTTAGAGTACATCGATTGGCAGCACTTTCTCACCATTTGGTCGAAATTAGATACGGATATGAGAAAAGTCGGGAAATTAGTGGGCGTTTCAGAAAATTCGATAATATCTTTGATCCGAAACAGTCGGATATTTAGAGAAGAGGAGCGACTGATTCACAAACGATTCTATGCGGCGCTTGTTCTGCACGAGTTGGTCGATGAGGTGCCGCTCAGCCAAGTGGCCAATAAGTTTAAATGCAATAAAGGTGTTGTGCAGTCACTCCAACAAAGCGCCAGTTTGTTTGCCGGAATGCTGACCGTCTTCTGCAACCGACTCGGTTGGCATAATCTTGAGATACTGATCGAACAATTCCAAAGTCGACTATACTTTGGTGTCCAACGAGAGCTCATAGATCTGATGCGAATTACAAGTCTTAACTCATCGGTGGCTCGACTTCTATATAACAATAAATACGATACAGTGGTCTCATTGGCCAATGTCGACAAGAGTGCAGAAATCGAGTTATGTCTTCTAAATGCCGGCCCTTTTGACAAAAACAAACCGATTGAGAGCTCAGTTATGTGGGTTCCGGCTCTCGGTAGAGCTCTGACTGTCCGGGAAATGGCGAAAGCGATTGTGTTTGAGGCCAAAGAACTCATTAATAAAGATCTCGGAATCAAAGTTTATGACTTGAGTCAGACGTCGAGCACTGATTCGAATGATGTTTTATCCGAAGATTGGGACGACTTTTCTCAGGAATCAAATGATTTAAAACCGAATTCAGAAAATTACACAAAAATTCTATCGCCAGAGAAGAAGACAATCGAAGAATTGAAAGAAAATTATAAACAAATAGAAGATTCTGTAGAAGACATGTCTTTTGTTGAAGAATCTGCTATTAGTTGTGAAAATAATACTAATTTAATGTCTCCAATGAATATATCGATCACTGGTTGCGCCAACACTTCACTTCTTGACAGTAACACTAATTTACTTTTAACACAATTTCGTTAAATTAATTATATTTTAATTAAACCTTTCGCTCAATTAATAATATTTCATAAATACTGTAATATTTTTCACATTAATTCATCTTTAAATTGAATTTAAATGTATTAATAATATATGTCATAAATAAGAAATTGAATTAAATATTTGTTTGAATTATTAATTTATAAATCTTATGAAGCGAAAGGTTGAGTTGAATTATAATTTGATTTTAAGATTTTGGTTACTTTGTCTTAAAATATTGGGTAAATTTTTATTTAGAATTCGAGACAAGCAGTTCGGTTGTGAAGGCCATAGCTTCATCGACACCGATAGCTCAGACGAGTCGGTCATTGATATTGAAATCCGAAAAACGAATCGAAAATCATATTTCGACTAAAGATAAACTGAAAGACGAATCAAATTCGTTTAGTTTAGGCGACAGTTTGGATGATATTTCATGGGATCGACTCAATACTGATTTCAACAAATTTCATGATCTTAATGAATGCAAAGAATTGGATGAATTTTCATTGAAAAATGTTTCGACAATTAGCGCTAACTTATTGATTAATCGGTGCGAAAGTCCCGATCTATTCCGCGATAGCGATACTCTGAGCAGTAAATCAGGACATTCTTCGAAACGGTCTTCGAGTCCGAGTCCTTCGGGAAAAATGTGCGAAAGAGTGAACAAAAAGCCGTTTTCAACGACTTCGAGCCTTTCTCTCATCAACTCTGACGACAGTCTTATGTTTTCTGAAGATTCAATCAATTCTTACACAAGAGATGACTCTAATGTTGAGCCAATCGACTGTTCGAACAGTTCTATAATTACAAAAACTCAATTCAAAGAACTGGAAATCGGCGACAAATTTCTCACTTCAGTAATCGATTCGAAAAATCTCTCATTAATTGATAATATATTAAATAATTTGATTAATAAGAAAGTATTTTGTTTTAACTTTAAAACTAAATTAAAAAACTTAAATCCAATTCAATTGATTGGTTCGAAGATCAAAACCTTGAGAACTACTGCTGAAGATATTTGTGGACTCGATATGAACTATAATAACACAATCGTATCGGCGATGATCTTATGCTTCGAAAGTGAGAGAACTGTGTATTACGTCACGTCTGTAGAAGCCCTCGAAGTACTCAAAGTTCAGTTAAAACATAAACTTCAAAGCGATTCACAAATAATTACTTTTGACATCAATTTGTGTTATAAAATATTGAGACAATGTTTTGAAATAGATATTCAAGTATTGAATTCAATCGATTGGTTTGACGTTCGAATCGCTCATTGGATTCTCGATCCGGAATCTAATCGACCGAATAGTGTCCAACAAATGGTCAAAATTTATTCGAAACTATTTTCTTATTTGTTTAATCCGAGAAATAATTTAATAGAAACGGAATGTATTTCAACAGCACTTATGTTTCCACTGATTAACCAATTATTGAATGAATTGGAGAATAAAAATCAGTTAAAAGCCTATAAACGCATTGAAATTTCTTCAAGACTTACGATCGCAAACATGGAATTGAATGGCATTTGTGTTGACTTCAAATATATTAACAAATTGTTAGATATGTTAAAAGAAACGAAACGCCAATTGGAGGCAAAGGCCTATTCGATCGCAAAAACAAAATTTAATTTTTCCAAACCGTCAGAAATCGCTACAATTTTGTTTGAAAACCAGAAACTACTCACAAATTACTATTCAATTCAGAAAAATTCAAATAAAGGCCGTAAAGTAAAAAACGACAGAAAACTACCCAAACATTTGAGTACATCGAAAGCCTCGCTTAAAAAATTGATTTTATTGACCAATAATCCAATGCCTCGTATAGTGATGGAGTGGCGACGAGTCGATAATGCTATGAAAAAGTCAATTATTCCAGTTTTGAATTATCTGTCCTTAGATAGTGAGTCAGGAGTTTATCGGATTAGAGGTTTGTGCGACGACTGGTCATCGACGGGCCGTATATCGATGTATGAGCCGAACCTAATTGGAATCGAAAGAGACTTTACTGTTGAAGGAATCGATTTGGAAGAGAACGGATCGAATCAAAGCATTTGTTTTAGTTTAAGGAAATGTTTTATCGCCCGAAAGGGATATGTTTTGGTTTCGGCCGACTATTCACAGTTGGAATTACGTATTTTAGCCCATCTTTCGAAGGATAAGCTCTTGACTCAGGTTCTCAACTCTGGCGGAGATGTCTTCAAAAATATTGCTTCGATTTGGAAATCGAAAAGAATTGAAGAAATCACTGAAGACGAGAGACAACAATCGAAACGAGTATTTGTTTATTCAATTGGTTTATGTAATAAATGAATGTTTTCTATTGAAATGTTTATTTATTTTGTTCTTCAGATCTGTTATGGAATGGTTTATGGAATGGGAGAGAAAGCTCTTTCAGAAGACCTCGAAGTGAGCGAAGAAGAGGCGAAACAATTCATGGAATCATTCGTTAATCGATACGAAGGCGTAAAACAATTCATTGCAAACACTGTTGAAGAATGTCGTGAAAAAGGTTTTGTTGAGACAATGAGCGGAAGACGTCGTTATTTGCCACACATTCAGAGTTCGAACTCTATGTTGAGGTCAAAGGCCGAGAGACAAGCAGTCAATTCAACAATACAGGGAAGCGCTGCCGATCTCTTGAAGACTGCTATGACTGCACTCCAGATCTCACTTACAGACCATAAGTATATGGATTCCCGAATAGTATTGCAAATGTATGACGAGTTGATGTATGAAGTGCTCGAACAGTGGTCTCAAAAGTTTGTTTATCAGTTGACCCAATCGATGGAGAATTGTCTGAAAGACTTTAGCGTCGATTTGCCGGTCAGAGCAAAGTTAGGCCCAAATTGGGCCCAATTAGAGCAAATTGAACCGTCAGATAATATTTGATAATTGATTTGAATTTGTTTTATATTTATTTTATTGTTTATTATTTTATCATTTAATGAATTTATATACTTTTTAATTTTTAAGTATAATCTTAATCGAATTAATTTTTACAATTTTATTGATTTTATTTAAAACATCAATCAATTGCATGAATTTATTTAATGAATTTTAAGATTAATTAATTAAAAACTGTTTCGTCGTTCAAGTTTTTGACACAATTAACGATTTAATGAATTTTATTCCGAATTATAGCGCATTTAAAAACACTTTTTTAACACATTGAATAAAAGAGCTTGGTCACCAGAATTTTTTTATGCTTTTCATAATTATACTATTTAACAAGCACTAAATGCAATAAATAAAACAAAATTTAATATTTTTACAAATTTAGAAAGGTGAAATAAAAATGTTTGAAATTTTTATTTTTGAATAGAAAAGAATAGAAAGTTTACAAAAAGATTACTAAATATGTGTTCGATTGGATGACAATACATAGCAGTGATAGCAATAGGTGTTTGCCATTCGTGATGTCTTTTATGTATATACTTATAGAGACGCGGATTGTGAAGCAATCGATGAGAATAATAAAAAAAGAAACTCTTCCAACAAAATACAAATACTGAGCTCCAGAATAACCCATTGAAATGTCGGCAGTTTTTCCCATTGATAGCCTCGCCATCGGATCATATAGTGACCAATCAGTGTCATTGGAATTCCAATTAGAAATTGATTTATTATCACTTGTTTAAGGACTTCCAGTATCTGACGTCTCGAAATCAATGCATTAGAATCGGAATTTATTTTAATTAAAATAAAAAGGGATTTATTCCTTAGATTGATTTTATATGGAATAAACAAATTAATTAAAAGTTTAATTCATATAAATAGTGAAATATTCGATAACCGGAATATTCATAAATAAGTTTAGGTTTCAAATCAGGTTTTCATTAATTAAGCCATTTATTTAAAAAACAATAAATTAAAGAAAAGCAGAAAATGCAAAAAATAAACAAAATTTTTGTCGTAATCTAAAAAAATATTCATAAAAATATTATTCTTAAACAAAATTAAACTTTGTGAAAGAGATTTTATTTGTTTTAATCAAAATTGATGTTAAAATTTAATTTCAAAAAATATTTTCAAAGATTGGAGAACACAACAAGGACACAATTCAATTCCGATTTAAATATCATTCGAGTTTTATTAGAATAAAAACAAATTGAATTAAACTTAAATTACAATTAAATTAATTAATATAATTAGTGGTTACGCCTCAAAAATTCACATTATATAACATTTCCGGAAATACAGAATTATTTTCATTAAATATCTAAAACCATAATCTATTGATAATAAAGCAAAACATTAAACAAAAATATTTAAATGTTTGTGTATTATCGATAAGTAAAAGAAGATATTTAATATATAAATGATTTTTTAAAACAAATGTAAATACAATTAAATAAATATTTGACAAAATTTATTCCTCTTTGGAAGTACTGCACGAGTCATCAGTCGATGGCTTTTTCGTGTCGTCCGGATAGAGCTCTTTAATTGGAACCAGACTTAAGAGCATTATATGTCTATCATATGCTTTAGTGTTGCGGAACATCGAATCCGTTCCATGCAATCGGTCTAAAACTCCCAAAACTCCGAAGCATTGGTTAAATCTTAGAATACAAACACATTTCAATTAATTGAATCATTAAAAATAAAACAATTAAAATCACTTCAAGTGGTGATAATCGTGCGCTTCGGGAGACGGGAAAAACGGGAAGTGATAGCCGGAGTGGGCATTGAGTGTCGAAAGTATAGCTAATGTAAACCATAGCCAAGCGGTAGCCGTATGAGAGCCCAACACAAGCGGACCTTTCATTTAGACAAAGAGTTAATATTAAACCAATCCTTAATAGAAATTCAAAAATTTATTATCAATACCAAGAAGTGGTGGCAAAAGATTACTAAATATGTGTTCGATTGGATGACAATACATAGCAGTGATAGCAATAGGTGTTTGCCATTCGTGATGTCTTTTATGTATATACTTATAGAGACGCGGATTGTGAAGCAATCGATGAGAATAATAAAAAAGAAACTCTTCCAACAAAATACAAATACTGAGCTCCAGAATAACCCATTGAAATGTCGGCAGTTTTCCCCATTGATAGCCTCGCCATCGGATCATATAGTGACCAATCAGTGTCATTGGAATTCCAATTAGAAACTGATTTATTATCACTTGTTTAAGGACTGCCAGTATCTGACGCCTCGAAACCTATTCATTAGAATTGGAATACATTTTACTAAAAATAAAACGGAATTATCCGTTAAACTGATTACAGGGTAAGCACTGTTCGGGTCCTGTATTTTATATTTGAGCAAAAATGATGGCTTTCCCGTCAAATCAATAACTGTATAAAATGTTCCAATAATCCAATAGACACTAAAAGTGACCAAAAAAGTGCCATAAAAGCCAACGTTGAACTCATTGTGATCACAAAGATCGAGCACTTTGTCCCACTGGCTCTGCCAGAAGTCACCCGACGCGCCCCAAAACCGCTGTAAATACCTGTCAATAAAAAGCGGTTATTATATCGGAACCGAATAAAGAGAAAGTTTAGTCGAATACCAGGTAAGGGTATTTCGGAATGCTATGAATGAGATGATAGAACTGCTTAGGATTACGATAAAGGTTTTGATTGAAGACAGCAGTTGTGCTCTTCTACTGGAATGGATGGAAAGCTCTTCAGACATCGCTGAGGATGTCGTCGATCTCTCATTCGGTAACTTCATTGTCAGTCCCTTTAGTATAAAATTATTGATTTGACTAAACGTTTTGAATAATTAGTTTTCTCTTAAATACAATTTAATTTCAAAATTAATTCTATATTTAATGAATAGATTTTAAGTCATTTCAAAATTAAAGTCATATTCATTAGCATAACATACTGTGCAAACTCACTCATCGACAAACACACTGTGCGAACGTTTGGATCAATGGATATAATAGTGAGTTTGACTTTTACTAAAATAATTTATTTATCAATTTTAGCTCATTTTTTGGTTTGAAAGCAAAATTAATTTTTAAAAATAGAATTTAATAATAATCTAATTACTACTCAACTCTTGTATAGGTTTTCTGATAACATATTCAACAAAATTACAAAATAATGAGTTATTGAATGAAAGATCTAAAAAATAATTAAATAGAAAGCTTTGGCGATAATTCAAATTGAAGATAATGTCAAATTAGTTTAATCGAAATATATTTTAGCTTAATTCTATATGCATTTGACTTAATTAAATTGAAACCTACTTAACTAAACATATGACCAAACATATGAATGAATATATGAATTAATTTGTTCAAAACTATTTAAAAATCGAATTAAACAACTAATTAAAAAAAAGTTTTAAAAAGCAATCATATGATTCACATGAATAGCCTTCCAATACACGGAACCGGAATATATTCAAACATAAGGTTAGATTCAAAATCAGGTTTTCGTTAATTAAGGCATTTATTTAAAAAACGATAAATTAAAGAAAAATAGAAAATACAAAAAATACTAAAACAAAAAACATTGACTACTTACTTAAACATGTATTAAATATGAAACTATTCATTAAAATAAAAGCAATATATTCTTGTGTGACGAAAGGAAAATATTCGCTTAAAACACATTCAAATTAACTCAATTTGTTTAATAAAAAATAAGTAATTCAATACATTAAATATTGTAATAACTGTTTCTTGTTTGAGTTTTTACAAAATAATATTTAACTATATTTTTGCAAAACTTTTTTTACAATTTAAGAAATACACTATAATTTCCGACCAATAGAACTCATCCATACCTTAAGTAATGACAGAATATTATTGATCTCAAAGAATATTCTATTGTTTTGAAAAAGTCACGCAATTATGCGGTTATAGGAAGACAATAGTAATTGATATATAATTATAATTTAGGGGAAAATAAAATAAAATAAACTTATGTTCAAAACATCGTTATTGTAGTTGACATAAAAGAATAAAAACTAATAAATAATATGAAACACAAACACAAACGGAATAAAAACAAATCAAATAAACTTTTTTTTAATCAAATTTCTGAAATACATAACATTTTTATTTCGTAATCTAAAAAATATTCATAACATAAAGAATACATTTATTTTAAAATATTATTCTTAAACAAAATTGAACTTTGTAAAAGAGAATTTTTTATGTTCTCATCAAAACTGATGTGAAATTTGATTAAAAAATATTCTCAAGGATTGGAAAAAACAATAAAGACATTGATATTGAGACACAACTCACGTCTTTGTCGTTTGAATTGGCATTTCATTCCAATTCATATTCGACTAATTATTCGGATTATTCGCTAACAAACAAATAAAACTGATTTTGCAATTAATATAATCCAGAATTCGTTTTATTAAATACACTTCAACACAATCTAACCAATTGAATGGAAACACATTTGCAGTTCAATCTAATAAATAAAATCGACATTAACTCAATTGTCAATTAGTGTAACAAATAGTTAAACAAATACTCAAATAATTGCCCCAAAAACATATATAAATTAAACAAGCTAAACTAATTAAATATATTTAAAAATTATATAATAAAAAATTAAATAAAAATACTATTCAAACAGTTTTAAAGTTATAACAAATTAAATTATATAACAGTTTCTGAGGAAATAAATTGATATTAAATGCGGAAAAAATATAAATTATCCATTTGAATTGAATTAAAATAATAGGAAAACCCCAATCATGTATAAATTGATATTTATAAATAGTGTCTCGATAAAACTATAAAATATAAAACTATTTTTATTGAAATCTCTAACAATATTAACCGAAGTTTACATTAAAGCCTTTATATCGTTAAACACACAGTACTTCTAATAACTTATTAAAACAATATTTTTATAAAACTTAAAAACATTATTTAAACAATATATTGATATAAACAATAAAAATACAATTTATTGCAAAGTTTTCGCAAAAAATAATAAAAATTTTAGTATTTCCAACAATAGAAGAGAAACACAAATCTAATAATAAAATTAATGTTTAGAATAAATAATAGATTTTTTATTATATTTGAGTTCTTTGCAAATGCTTACCACTTGAGTGAACAGAGCTCTTGAGAAACAAAAGACTAGTTTTCGTCTAAAAACAGACAATTATTGGATAAAAACCTAATAATTCGTATGAATAATAAATGTCAAACTCTTTTGGTTATACTGTATATATATTTTGTGCGATTTGTGAACAGAGATTAGCTATGAATTAGATATTGAGTCGAAGAAGGGATCAGTTCTAATGGTTGGCTAATAATCGATTCAATTGGTCTGACATTTCAAATGCATTTTTCGTTTCATTTCTATTATTCAATGCTTTAAATGCTTTCAAATAATTGGTTTCTAAACTCAAAATTGCAATCATCTGATGCACAGAATATCAATACATCTCTTACTTAATAAAAGGCATATCTATTGCAAACAATTATTTTAATAGAAATGTATTCAAACGTTCAATACTTAGTAGCGATTCTATACGAAGTAATAAATAAAAGAATCGTATTATTCGTTTCAATCAATCAATAGCTTTTGATCAATGGTTCAAATTTCGTTCAATAGATAACAAAAAATATTAATTTTATTTTAATTAGATTTTCAAATATTTGACAAAATTTTCAAAATCTGTTTATTATTTAGTCTTAACGTAATATCAGATGAAAAGACAATACGCTTTGAAATCAATTGACTAATTATTAGTTTATTTGTCAAACAAAAACTTACCTTTAATTAAATAAATTGTTGCGTTTGTATGTCTTTAAAAATAAATTTAAATAAACTTAAGTTTAATAAAAACTTTGAATTTGTAT